>LYUA01001843.1:469739-482998 GCA_002093875.1 Calopteryx splendens | reverse complement strand
AACTATCACAAGGAAGTGATCCTCTAATAAGCTGAATAAACGTATTTCAGAAGTGTATGAGTATCGACGCAATATTCAATCTTTCACCAACTTGAGTGGAAGGAATCAAATCGCTGAACAAATTACAGGCAATCTTTAAAACCCCATTCCGTTTGATGAAATCGAACTAAGGAATCAAAAATAAACTTCATTTTTTAGACGAATAAAAAAGTTTATTTTGCGATGTAAGTCCATCTCAACTTCATTTTTGTCCCAGAAACGATCGTATGAAAATGACTGAAACCCGTAACTGGATCGTAAGACAAAATAATGCGTAATTTTAACTACCTCCGATACGTCGAATACGCTCAGCTTCTTAAAATAAAATAATCGTTTTTGTGCGTCTTTCGCCGGAGAAGTTTTTTCCGCCACCGAAGGAAATACAGTTCTATTTTTCACTCATTGATAAATCACAGTAATCAACCCGAACGTTGGGTTTGATAGGTGAGGGTAGATTTCACTCATTACTAAGCCTAACAGCGTGTGAAATTCACACATCAGGGTACGGGGGGCAGTTCCTTTCCCTGTGCAGCCTGCGGTTCCCCAGGAAGGACGAAAAATCACACAGCTTGGATGAAGCTGAGGGTACTAAAATCACACGGAATCGAACCCGGAGAATCGCAGGGCTCTACCCACAGGGAAACCTCGCCCCCATAAGTTAGATTGACTTATTTGGCAATCTACCAGTTAGGGTAGGCTTCTGATGGACACACAACATCAAACCAACAATAATCCTTTCTTCATTTCCGCATACTTTCTGCCACACTTTATTCCATCCAACATGCACATTCTTTTCCTCCCTCTATCACTGTCTTCAACAAACCATCGCCACTCAGTGCGGCCTGCATCCACTTTTCCTACCTTCTAAGGATTTTTCAGACGTTAGATAGAAGCCAGTTAAATTAGAGTGTCATATAGTAATTAAATAAAGATGAGGAAAACGGCAGTTCGACTACGTGAAAGAGGGCAGGGAATTCCAAGACTTAAGATAGGCAATTACTGACAAAGAATGGGGAATTCGCCATGGTGGGAGATTTTTAGGACCAGCGTCAGCTGGCAATTTGTCTAAAACATGCGTTTCCACGAATGAATTGTTGTGGCGTAAAATTTTTGTTCTCTGAACACTTCTGAGAAACGGACAGAATTTTCAGTGAATGCCAACTTTCCCCCATGGATACCGATCTTCGCCGGTTACAAAACGGCCAGATAAGATGAAAACCCCTTTCTAATAGCACATCGCAAATCGCAGACGAAGCAGCGCTGCGATATTTTATGGAATTAGGAATTTCCCATACTTTTCCTCATATTCAAGGACCAAAAATGCTTTGACCCTGATGA
Organism: Calopteryx splendens; assembly: GCA_002093875.1. Lineage (NCBI taxonomy): Eukaryota > Metazoa > Arthropoda > Insecta > Odonata > Calopterygidae > Calopteryx > Calopteryx splendens. The sequence goes on along the minus strand of LYUA01001843.1, from coordinate 481,621 downwards.
AACTAACTGCAAGAATAACTTATCAGAGTGGGACTTAAACTGACACTGCGGAAACTAGTATATTACAGGCATAGGTATGTTGAATACCACTACATTACACTCACTTATAAATAGATGTTACTTAAATATGAAATAGATGTCATGTTGCTTTATTGCCCCCAATTGTTACAGACTATATAATTATACACTTGAAATATTTGGATTATATTTTTTAGATTTTATTTTCAAAATATAATTTCAAGACACTCCGATGAACTTTCCTAACTTTACAGACCTTCCGTGCCTATCTCTAGAGAAGCCAAGATAGTGGTAAAAACTTTGTGGATTGCTATAAGTAGAAGGCATACTTTAGTTAGAAGACACTAATTAATCATAACTAACGTTCACTATCTGCTATTAGGCATCTACATTTCGCGTAATTTGCAAATAATGGAAAGATAGTAACTAACACTAGTTTTAGCGTAAGCCATCCATGTGTATAATTTACTAAAGCCCGCAAGAGATGCTTCCGGGAAAGCAATTATCAGTAGCCGCTAATAGAGGAAGGACTGCAATTTGATTTCATAATACATAATGCGTTTTTAGTTTCTATCACAGCCAAACTTAAAGTGTTTATTCTATCAAATGTAATTGGGCTACAAATAAATAACTTTTAAACTTATTCACATAAACTACAATATTTTTCCGAAGGATTTTGCTTATAGAATTGTGATATACAACAGGAAACTCGCGGGCATCCACGATCATCTTCAGGCGCTCATAAAGCAAATATTATAAAATGAATAATTTTCAGCGTTATAAATATACGCTACGTATCCAATGGTGCCCGTATGCACTTCCGCTTCAATGCTGTCATAAAGGTCGCCACCACCGCCGCTGTGAGAGCTGACTTTCTCCAACACACTTCGCATTTCTTTCTGAGGCTACACCAGCTACACCGCAAGCGATTTCTAGCTAAGTTCGCGCGAACTTTTCAAGTTCAAACTGCTCGCATGTTTTCCAGCGAGAACGCGCTTCGATGAAATTAATTTGATCTTGAAAAAACTTTGAGAGCAAGAAATATCCTCAACGGTTGATGCACGGTTGATGCCGGGCGATCCATCACCGATAGTTAGTCTAAGAAAGACAACTTTTTTCCTGTTTGAATTTTAATTTCTGCGTCAAAGTTGCTCGATGTTATCAGAATTACCCGTGGCTATGATCCAAGTCTCCATTTGTTTTTTTCTTTTCACTCCTGCGTGTCCAGGTCTTCGCAGTCATCCCTAAGACTGCTGAATTTGGCGAAGGTCGGAAAAAGATAAGCGAGGACGCACTTCCCGAGAGTTATCTGCTGCTGTTCTTAACTTCTGGCATTCGACGTGATTTGAGCTCATTTTCTCGATGCATTGTCCACACTGAGTTGGGAGAATTATTGAATATATCTCGTATCTCTTTTATCCCTCTCATCTCTCCTCACGTCTCTCTCTTCATCCCCTTCCATTCCTTCTTCCCTTCTCTGCCCTATGCGCTCACTGGAAGGAGTGCCGTCGCAAGTATTGGTCGACCTTGGGGAAGGTTGTCGCCGTCTTTCGGAAACTCTAAATTAATGTTTAATATGAAAAATCTTCTTTTGATGTAATTATTATGATCATCATGGAACTGTCAAAGTTACGTGAGGTTAACATTGCAATGAATACAACTAGGTCACTGCCATCATTTTGTCAGGAAGAAAGAAAGAATCATCAGTGCAGTAAAAAAGGAATAGGCGCCACTTGCAGAATCATAGTGGAATGAACTAGGCTGGACCAGATACAATAACAGCATAGACATTATATGGCATTTTCAAGGGTGACTTACGGTAACACAGTAAAAGTTTTCATGTTGGAAAACAAAATATAAACAATTTAGAGTTAAAGATTGTAAATGCTTGTATTACGTTCCAGATGAAAGAGAAAATAAAATATAGGTAGGTTCGTATTTCCTTCAGCAATGCGGATGGAATTTTTGACTCTTTTATTTTCTGAACACTGAATGACAATAGCAAGGGGAATATAAAAACAGGGAATAAGTTGCGAATAGGAATATAAAAAGGGAACAAATTCTACAAATGAGGTTCCGAAGCTCGTCCCAATTATCCGATAGCATCGCGTATGGAGCGCGTATTCAGGCCATGGTTTTGTTGTGACAGAATTAGTTTGGAGATTTTGATGAAGGTCTCCACGCTCCAAAAGAACAGGGAGACTTCAACATTGCTCCTCCGAAATATTCCACGGTCCACATTCCCATGGACTAACCAACTCCTCACTTAAACCCACTATACATCTTGAGCCTTAAAGGGGTTCGCCTCATGGTACTACGTGAAGTCTAGCTCCTTTAGGTTATATTTAAATAATTATTTAAAGACTTGTGTTAAAATTACCTCGTGTGTGTAACTTAAGACTTATAGTTAAATGTAATAATAAAATAATTACAAATAAACTGGAATGTGAATACTTTATTATCAGCGAATTATCCGACGGATATTGAGCTTGTTTTGACATATATATTTGGTTTTTCATACTATATATAGCTTTCGTATGCATTACGTAGCAGGAAGAATTGGAAATTTTCATCTAATCTATAAACGTTTTAATGCGTCTTGGATATATATCATTTGGAAAATATGAAAATGGATTCATTAATGAGCCATCCATTAGAGCCCATTCAATGTGGCATTTTAAAGGGCGATTTATGGACAAATCAGAGCGGTAAGTCTACTTTTTTTCATCAATTTAATCGATATATCTCTGTTCCAAGTGCATATCAAGTGAGTTTCAAAATGTTCTCGGATAAACGGATCTATGCATGAACCCTCTTAATGGCTCCTTAAGACGCATTTCCCCCGAGACAGTAATTGGGCGACATGTGGGGCATGGTACAATGACGAATGCGGCCGGAGTGTTTCAATCGAGATAACAATGGGCGGAATGTAGTATGCGACATTGCTGCCGTGCTTAACGTTGACAATTGTCGAAAACTGTTGCCAGTTTATCCGGGGGGGGGGGNNNNGGGGGGGTGTCAGTGGATCGGTGCGACGTGTGGCATGGCATCGTCGTTCTTCGCATTCTGTGTTGCACAGCTTCATCAAGCATGCGATAATGGACGACTGAATGTTACCTGTCGTCTCGGTGGAATTGCGCCTTAAGAAATCTCGAACCACGCTGTACGTGGCGCGTGCTGGAACGGAAACTGACGCCGGATAATGACGGTCATCACGAACCATGGGGAAAACCACCTTCCCTTTTAGATCCGAACTGTAACAACCCACGCTTTTGGTGGAATTAAAAAAAATAATATCACACTCGTGGAGGTCGAGAGAGATCGCGACAGATTGCAAGCAGCTTGCTTTGGAATATTCGACATTGTTCGAAACCACTCACATCAGTACACCCCTATTCGAGGGCAAGACTGATATTTTTGGACAAGATATTTTTGGCGGGTAGAAACCGACCCCCACACCGCCTAAGGAGAACAATTCCATCAATAGAACGAACCCACGGCACATACGGCCAACTTCACGCCTACTTGGGAGTCTGAAGCAGAGTGAAAACAACCCCCCGTGTTTACAGCCACGCAAGAATTTAGAGAGGGTATAGCAAATAGAAACCCACTCCCGAATTTTCATGGAAGAGAAAAGCGGGCCGGAGAAGAACAGGACCCTTAGAAACCAGGAGCCGCATGAGGATGCTGAAGAAAACATGGAGAGATAAGATAAGAAAGGAGGAAGCAGGTGTCCAAAGAGAGTAGAAGAGGAATATGTCCAAAAAAAGAACCGTAGGAACTGGGCACATCTTTAAATCACATTGATTATGCTAGCGACAGAATAGTAAGGAGAAGTTAAGGGAGAGTTCCAAGAGGAATACCAAGGGACAAACACGAGGGCAAAATGAAGAGGGATGGGAAAAGAAGAGATATTAGGGTGAAAAAGAATTGGAACTGGAGAGAGGGACGGTAGGGCTGTATTCAGCCAATCTCCAGATTGAAAGACTAATACTAATTTTATGCCCAGTTTGAATTGTTGCCTTCTCTTCTTTGAGTTCTGCCCAACAACTCGGTCCCATTCACGCTAATTCGCTCGCCGCTTCTCCCAGAGACTACAAAGACTAGAAGTCAGCTCACCTCGGGGGTCATCAGAGTGCCTTCGACATGTGGCAACCGGCTAGGGGCAGGGAGCGAGGGGAATGGAATGACGGGAAGATGAGGGAGAGGAATGCAGAGAGTGAGGGAGGATAAAGCAGATCACGCCCAAGGGTGAGTGAACACTGCTGATAAAGTGGCTAAATTTCCACCATTGCCGCGATAATTTATCTCAAAGCTCCATTTTTGAAAATCCTTGAGCACGCGGACGCTTTTCCACAGTCATTCCAAGCCATTTCGTTTCCCTAAGTTTCCTCGAGCGTCGTTATAATACGTCACACAACATCAAAAAAAGAGTATTACATGGAGAACCCCTGACTCGTACGAAAATGGTTAACGAATAAATGAAAACCATAAGAAGTTTGGATATTTCAGACGAATGGAGATAAACATATGTGTAAACCATCTTCAAGCATAACATGTACAAGAAAAAAACTGGTGTAGAATGAAGACACCTTTCATCACTACGCACGTAGTCATTGATTCGGAAACACCTGTTACGGAAGCTGGAAATTAGCATCGTTCTTGTGTATATCCTGAATGCAATAATACAGCCCATCCGCTACCTTGCATTCAGCCATGTTACCACGGTAACTTATCGATGATTTAATTTTAACGGAATCTTTTAACATTTACATTCATTCAATAACCTAATTAATAACTATTTGAAATCTCTTGACGAAACTATTCAAAAATCGTAATTTTTTTTATTTCAGTCGGAGTCAAGTGTACCTGTTGAAAAATAACGGGATAGGTAGTTAAAATATTTCCCTGAAATAGAATTAAAACATGAGTAATACCAATTATCTTCAAGTATGCATTCGAATAATCCAAGTTGACGGTGTCGATATTAAATATACAGTGGCAGGTTTTCGTGCTCCCTCAGCAGTTAAAACATACGGACCTCTTAATTCAAAGGACACAGGTATATTAACTTAAATTGATTAGATTTCTCTAACTCTCTAATAACACCTATCTATAGTTGATTGTATCCCCCGTTACTTGGTGGAAACGATTCCTCATTGAAAGACAAAACAACTTTAAAGTTTGTGGAAAAATAAAGTTGTTTTGTCTTTCAACGACATCTATCTAATTGATCTAATGGCAATGTTCGCTCTTTCTTCCCTTCGGTGTCAGTGCGATGAGCAGGAGAAGACAGAAACGCTGCATCCGCATTATCAACGTCTTTAGGGCTATAACTTCGCCGCAGAAACATATTCTATGCTATCAACTGAACAAATATGGCTTTTGTTATTACCTAATAAATTGAACAAATAGGATCAGGCGCTCATCAACTCATGAAATATAGCATACATGCAGATATTTCTGAACGAATGTAAGTGATGATTGCCAGTAAGTAGCCAGTAAAATTCGATATCAGAACTACGTGTATTGAGAATTTTCATGCTGGTACCGATTCATGCTAAACCGATAGTCAGGAGCAGTGAACCTGAACTCTTCACAGAATTTTTATCTCGATAAGTTTTTCACAAAAAAGTACAGCGGATTCTTCTCCGGAGTAATATTTTTAGTAATCTCCATTTCTGTAATTTCAATTTAACGTCTTAGGTTGGTTTAGATTGTGAATGTATTCGCAAGTAAAATATTATCATTTAGAAAATTATAATATTGGATGGCGTATTGTATACATTTCCTATACTTCAACCAGTACACATAGCAACTTTTGCCTTTGCAGAGGAAAAATAAATCCCAGGCTATACTTTTATTTGGAAAAATATTTTCTATTTCGAAGTCACTCATTTAAGTCACCCATAGGATAAATTGCGCGAAGCCCCAAAAAGGATGCAGTTCGAGATGCCATGGATCCGTAAGATAATTTACATTCAACGCTTTAAGCTTAAAAAAAGATTTGAGTAGGTAAGTTTGATAGATGCAAGTTTCCAATCATTAGTGGACTGATTCTTTTGAGTACTGCGCTTCTAACTAGCACCAGGTACTAATGCACCTGAGTCGGTTGTCCCAAAATTCACCAGAAGACTGACCTACAGTGTAGCATCTTCAGCATGCCTGAAGATGCTACAGTGTATTGAAACTAGTTGAAAAATAAATTATTATTTTCTGTGAAAGAGCAGTCTTTTTTCGTAATTTTTAATCATCAATAAATCTAGTACCTATTAGGCAGGAATTACTATTTCATTCACTTTGGTCCTAAGCGATTATCCTTTTTAAGCTTCAAGAATGCATGGAAAATTGTCCTCTAATTTCTCGCTGAAAATTTTCGGAATCGCTTTTATTATTTCTAGCCAATCCAGTATCCATTAGCGATTTAAGTATGCATCATGAACGGTTGAGCAATTCAAGATTGAGAATAAAGACGTAGGCATTGAAATAATTACTAGCCCAAGTAATATTCGTCTTTTTATTGAAGAAAATGCCGATTTGTACATTGTACATGCCGAGAAGTACATTACGACGGTAAAGGACATAAAATTCAACCACTTTTCCTAATAGAAGTGCCGCTTCTAATTCTTTACTTTTAATTACGGTCAATATCGAAGACGTTTAAGTAGAAATGATGAAGAGGGGTAAGATCGTGTTAGTGATTGGCAGGTTTTCCTCGGGATATTTCGCTTATCTTCTCCATAGGCACACTACTGGCCACAACATCAATTAATTGGATGGGAGATAAAGAAGATGATCGAAAAGCAAATAAACACTAAGCCATACTCCATTAATGATACAGCACTTCTGTCAAATTTGCTCGTATTTTTCCGTGTCATGGTGGTTTCTTTTCGCAGTTCGAAATGATATCGCCACCGTTTTTCAAGAGCTGAAATGCTTTACGCGAACAATAAATATATTCACATGTGGAGGTAGAGATGGCTGCCAAAAAAAAAAGAATATTCTTATCCTCTTACGAAGAATATTCAAGGATAATATCCCTCCCGCATGAATATACAGGAAGATTCCTTACAATACAGAACTATGTGCCGTAAGGTATAAATATTATAGTTTAACATTCCAGTTTTGAGGAGGAGGAAGGAAGCTTTAAGAAATTTCATACGCACAATACAATCACGAGAAATAGGAAGTATTTTAAACAGCTAGATAAAATTAAACCAACATTAAGACACAAGCGCCTATGTTACCAAGATTTCGATTCGAATGAAATTAGTGACTCTGACACAAATAGTGAAGTGAGAGTAGTTTCCTGGTATATTTCAGTATTTCGTTCTCAATACGAGGCAAAATGATCACTAATCCAAAAGTAATTACAATAGATTTCTGAGCCCCCTCGAGTTGGTAGGGGCCCTGATCAATTATATACATGGCTTTTCCAAGCATTAGTCGATGAGGAAATGGGTTTCCGGTGTGACTTCGTGGAACTGCTTTATGATTCAAAAAAACCCAACACACCTAGTTATTCCACAAAAAATATAATTGTTGCACGACCCATGTTTCATTGCAATGCAACATCTTAAAGTGATGGCCTGAAGATGTTGCACTGCGAGGAAACCTGGGTCCTTCGATAAATACATTTAATGTGGAATTACAAAGTGTGTCGAGTTTCTTTTAATCATTATTCGATGAGGCGATAATTTCAAAGCAAGTCGAAATAGCAAGAGAAAAATAACAAGAAATAACAAATAAATTACAGAGCAACGGATAATTCCCTTGCGTATTCAGTTAGGATTCGACTCCGGCAGGTACAGAGTATTTTACTTAAAGGGAAAAGAAAAACATGAATAGAGGCTTGTGAGGTAGTATAAACCAATAAGGATGGGAGGGGAAAAGAGAATGAATTTTAGATAAACTGATGAAAGTCAAGAACCATCAGTTCCATCCGAACCATTAGCACTTAAAGAGAAAGCGTTGAGTGCAAAGACTGATATTCATTTAAGTTTTTTGTCAACGGGAAAAAATAAGTTAGGTATTTTTAGGTAGTTAGGTTAGATATTCACTGATTTGGTCACGTTGTGAGAGAATGGATAAGAGTCGAATCACCAAAAAGATCCTTCCTATGGTAGAAGACTGAATGAATGAATTGAGAGAAAGGGGTAGACCAAGAAAGTCATGGATTAATGTGGTCGAAGAGCTCTCTAAAAACGAGGAATACTAGGAGTCTCAGGAACTGGAGACCATGTTATGAAATAATGTATGAACGTAAAAAAGGCGATAGAGAACAGAGTAGTATGGAAAAAATTAGTAACAGAAAATAAGTTTCCTTTCGCATTAACTTAAACCAAAATTCTCTTGTCAGTGCCTTCCGCGAATGGGAACTGAGTGATAGGGTTGTGCGTGTATAAATCCACCCACACTCTTTTGGCTCCGAATGTTTCGTGAAATTTGCCTATTAATTATTGATGTTACTAGCCCATTACGACCATATATTAAACAAAATTTACAAAACTGAGCAGATAATGAAAGATTTGAAGCTTTCCCGGCACTTTGCTTGAGTATTGGGTTGGCTTGAGTATTTCTTGGGTTACCAGGTAGGGTTACCAGGACCTTGGGTCACCGGTTAAGGTTTCTGAAAAGTTGAAACCATAATTCAGAACAAAGAAAATTCTTGGTTTCGATGTTATCACTTGAATTATTATTTTAATTTTAATGAAACTTGACGTAATGCTAAATAAGCATGTCTCTAATCATAAAAAAGTGTAAATAGAATAAATTAAAGAATTACCTATTGGAAAAATATTCTCGAAATCTCCGACTACCGTGATTAATTAGCACGCCGATAGCGCACAGCGAAGGGCGGCAGTCTCCCAGCCTCCCTACCGTGGTGAATCTGCTTTTGCGACATAAACGAATTTCCGACTTGGGCTTTTTATTTACAGAAAGCCATCTCAACGAAGCGACGCTTTCCTTAATTGCATTATAATCGGAGATAGCCAAGATCAACACTGGAAGCGCACGCTATTCCATCACGCGACACAGCCCACTAATATGTACTTGAAATAATTATTTTTAAAAACCTTGGTTACGTCAATGTAGCAAGGTCATCGACATCGTCAAAAGCAAACAGACTCGAGAAAAAATATCGCCAGGAATCAAAATGATTGCTTCAGACGTAAGACACTCATGCTATCCATATCTAGTGTAAACGGGAACTTTGTACTATCTAAGTATATATACGATACTAAACTTATTGACACAAAACCAATGAAAGGAGCTATGGAACATGATGTATACGAGTAAATGAGATATTTCTAATGTTGAAATGGATTAATTTTCAATATCCTTTATTTGCGATTCTAACAGTGAAAAGTGTTGAGTGATTTATAAAAATAGTTCAGTAATGGCACATCGTTTTTTACGTGTACAATTTCCGAAGTATTTTGGCACATAAATAAGAGCATGATTCTTCACATAAAAGATATCACATTATCATTTACCACCCTGATATTAAATATGTCCTGAATATTGAAAAGTACAAAATATAATATTTATATATCGTGAAAATAAAAAGTTCAATAATTATTCTTTGAAGTTTTCAGCATTTTTGAAACAGGAGTAGGTACTACTTAAGGACCTACAGAAAACACATTGAAAATGCATATTTGTACTTCATTTAAATTTTTCATATTCACCTACTATTAGGATATGACTTCAAAAATAATAGCACAGGACATGCATATAAACATGCATCATATAACTTGTGGGAAGGATTAAACCCCAATATTTTCAAGTGGAAACAATGATAGAGACATTATCAGTGATTCGACACACATGAAAAACCACTTCCAAGAACTCCCGAGAGGACCGGGCTGCAAAAACAGTTCACATCAAACAAGAACCCGAACAACCCTATGACCCATACCATGAGCAGACCCAACTACACTAGAATTAGTCTTTACTGCAATGAAACCTACGAAAAGCAACAAATGCCTGGCATTGAGGGAATTCCAACAGAAATATGCAAACTAGGAGGGAGCAAAATATTTTGAAACTCTAAGAAATACTATTTCTAGTGTGAAGCGAAAAAAAGGATACCAAATGATTGGAGGAAGGCATTAAGTACCCCTATGTCCAGTATACATAAAAATACGAGAAAATTACTATATACATATACATAACACTATCTCAGAATTTCCTTTTTTACAGCATCCGAAATATTCAACCCTATATTGAATTACGGACTATAACATTTCACTTAGGATACTAACGGAGAATATCAAACCAAATTTTGTTAAGGCAGCGTCACAATTTATCAGCCGTTTAATATGAAAGATATCCTAAACCAAGCCTGGAATTTAACATCGATGTTCAACAAGTCTACGTAGACTTCCGTCAAGCCTATGATTATATCGAAAGAGTGAGAAAAGCCATCGGAAATACTGACAGAGTTTGGAGAAACCGGGAAACTAGTTAGAGCCATGATATCTGATTTGTGTACGCACACGGAGCCATCCAAGATTACAAAGGAGTTTAAGCAAGGATATGGGCATCCTCAACATATCGCTATATCGCTGATATAATAATGTATCATAATAACGGTATTCCCGAACCCCTCAGACATTCTTACAAATAAATCAATGCAAATGGCAAGGTATGTGAACGAGCTCAACATAATGGTAGGTCATTAGCAGCAGTTAAAGAAATATAATAATAGGAAACGGTAAACTGAGAGCAGTGGAACAATATTCATTTACCTTGGAGTGGCACAAACAAAATATGACAGCGAGGAAGTTGAATATAAAAGAAGAATCGAACTGGCAAATAAACCAGTTTTCCCTTCTAAACATATAATTTTAATTAGAAACATCAATCGTAATAATAAAATCTGCCAAGATAAAACTGCTGTTAGGCCGATAACCACCTACGGTTGTGAAACGAGGATACCGAAAAAAATGTGAGTGATATCGACACATTTGAAAGGAAATACAAGACTCGATTCACGGAAATGAAACTTGGAGAATCATATAAAATCATGAGATATGGTAAATCTCGAAGGAAGGACGAAGGCCTGCGGGATCATCTAGGAAGAAATGGCAGGATCAAGTAGCGGAAGAGGCTACGATCTCTGAATATACGGGGCTGGAAGAGAGCACCATTACATAGAGACGGTTGCGGAAGAAAACTTAAGGAGGTCAAGGACCGATATGTGTTGTGGCACCATAGAATGAGGAATTATAGATATTAGATAAAATTCGATGGGCATAACGCGGGTCACAGAAAATCCTCGAACACTAGTTGAAAATAAACAAATCAGATGCAATGGATAGTTGATGTTTAGTGACTCAGTTCAGAATCAGTTTGATCTTTTGGTTCCAGGGCTTTTTGATACAATGAATTCCGCGGTATGATACGAATCCACGATTTTGAAGAATTGAATATACATTTCGAACAAAATTAATACTTTTGTTTTCAACAGTACATATAAATATAATACGTTGAGCTTTTCTCAAGAAAACGGTGAATATAACTCCAAAAGAGTTTCAGTGTTAAGAAACCTAAACATAGATAGTTTACTTACTGGACGACGATAATGATGCCTAAGTGGACTGCTCCTGAATTTTATCCCACTTACTATTTTAGTAAAGCTTAATAAGGAGGCCTTAACTTTCTGGAATAAAATTACAAACTATATGCTCGCCTTTTCGTAAAGCACAAAACTTTTCTACAGTGAAATTACTTACCAAATTGACCAGCTTTGTAGATTGCAAATTGGCAAGCTTTGCCGTCTTTATAATCTCTGAAATTTATCTTTATAGCTTTAAATATATATATATATATATATATATATATATATATATATATAT
>LYUA01001843.1:421782-439607 GCA_002093875.1 Calopteryx splendens | reverse complement strand
ACCAGGTCATCCTGGGAAATCACAGGAGGTACAGGGAAAGGAACTGGCCCCCAATCCCTGATGTGTGAACTTCACATGCCATTGTGCATAGTACTGGGCAAGCTCTACCCTCATCTTCCAAACCAAACTTCGGGTTGATTACTGGATTTTTGATATATCAATGTAGGTACTTATATACTCGCATTGTTCACAAGATGATTATTTTTTTAAGATGCGCCTTTAATTTGACATATTCTCAGGTGTAATTCGTCCATTTCCATAACCATGCATGGTTCTTAATGTTCATGGCTCTTAATGTTCATGAACATTAAGAGCATCCAAATTATTTTTGGGAAAACTCTTTACTTACCCCTTTTTTACGAATTAATTAGTGCATTTTCAATTTCATTTATTACTTTTTGAGAGGTAGTGGAATTTTGAAGACTGACAAAAGGAAAATCTTGGTTAATGGAAGAATAATGATCCAAGTAAATTACATTTGGACGATTATAGGCAGTATAAAGAAATAAAGGGAGCAATATTGTACGGCAAAAAGAGCTTTAACTGAGAGAAACAGTTGCAGAAGTCAATGACCATGTGTGAGTTTTAGATGGCTTTCAAATCTATCTCTAAGCGGTAGAATACTTATTACGACGAGGATTAAATCTCATGGGTTGGGCGAGAAATTGGGTCGTGAATGTGCGATTTGTATAGGCACAAAATATCCTGAGATGTGTTTATCTTTGTCTATTTCTTACACATAAGTAAAGTAATGCTTAGCATTGAGATTAGCTAGGCACACACGCGTCTATTACTTCGAACGTAAATCCACATAATTCTTAGAAACAAGTTCCTCCAGAAAAGACAACAAAGAAGCACACGTTTAAACCATTTTTTAAACTTGTTACTATGACGGGCGTGATAATCTGGTGGTACATTCTCCTTTTTATGATGAAAATTTGAATTTATTAATGTTCCACGGAAGTAAGTTAGCTTCATATATATCCTTAGAATGATAAACTAGTCATAATAAAATAGTGGAACAGGGTAAGCTGAGTTTTGTTTTTATTTCAGATAAGGAAATGGATAGCCAAAAAAATAACGTTTTTTCTCCAAGGTAGCCATCCCGGGATATCAGTATTGCCATCGAGGACCACAAGATTCGGTAAGCCACAACCAAACACTAGTTTGGTAGGTCACCTCGAACTAAACACTACAATGCTCAGGGAAATGGAGAACTTCCCGGGAAAATGAGGGCAAAGAAAACCACAAATTCACAGTCTGCATTTCGGCGGGAGGTCCAAAGACGTCGCCTAGATTTGAACTCGATAATTATCAGTAGCCGAGTAGACTACCCACTAGGATACCGAACCTAAACAATCACAGTAACACTAACAAAAATAAATCCATTAAAAGGCATCGTCCAGTATTCATTATTTAGGCGAAAAAGCTGTTACGCCTTAAATCACATGTTTAATAGCTTGCAGAAGATTCAGACTGACGCCTTGCTTCTAAATAGAGTATTTAAAAAAGCGAAAACAAGTTTCGACATTCCATCCAAATTTATTGCGACCGACCTGTTTCGACGCATCAGATAATTTTCAAGGAACATGGTGAAGCAGAGTTTACAAAAGTAGTGGCGGACTGGCCAGGGTGCCAGCACAGAGTATATTCTGTGGTTCCAGCTTACGCGATAGCAAGGGGCAGAGGGCGTCAGATGAATTGGGTCCAGTAGGCCCTTGATAAAGTGGCACCCTCGGAAACCAGACTTTAATGTATTAGGGGGGGTGCTCCCAGGTCACGGGTCACGTGGTCCCATGACAACCAATATTTTTAGATACTACTTCACTGGATACAAATTTTCCTCCCAAAGACATAAGGGAAATGAATGTAGGTGACGTTGAAGTGAAATGTCAGGTCATCAGCCAATAGATAGGCTGTGAAATCTACGGATCTGTAATGAAATCGGCCGCCCATGAGGGATAATCGATAAGTCGAAATTTTACAAGGAACCTTGTTTAACTATATGCCAGAAATTCGATGATTACAAAAACTCCAAAATAATATTTACAGAAAATCAACCAGAAGTGTTCATCCGCTCAAAAATGTAATTCTCTCTTCCTCTTTCGTGAGCTGCCGCACTTACGACTGAAAAATCTGAGAGAAATAGGCATTTAGTGTGGCGTACAATACTTCCTAAATATGTGTAGGCAGAACTACATATCAAAATCGTCTGACAGCACAGTCTCTTTTTAAAAAGCATTTCTCCTTTTCTAGGTTGAACGTTTTGTTTCTATCGTAGAATCGATTTCCGCAAGAATAACTCAAAAAGCACCTTTGAAAAAAACTTTTTTTTGTCCGAGAAATAAAAAACAAAACCTTGTGATTAACTTACTCTTTGTGTTTATTTGGACTCATCGGATATGTGGCTTACTCCAAATGATTAATTTCAACAATGTTGATGTAATCTATTACATGAATCTTAGGTCAAATTATTCGGTTTTTTTCCGAATAAACATTATTTTCAATAAAGAGAGTTCATTTTCTTTCAAATATAAATTATTGTTTTGCGACACTCCTTCCTCAACACACATTACTTCCCGCACACAGGAGGAGATATAGGGGACCAGTCAGGAACTTTGTACTTTACCGGAGCTCTACGTGCGTCATAAGTAGGTACAACGGATTTAAAGGCGTAACACCGTCACTTTTCACCATTTAAAAAATAGTAAAATTCAAAGATATTACTTATATACAAGCAGATAGAAGCTTCAGTCTGGAAACCACGATATCCTGGATCGAGTCTGCATCAAATAGGAAGATTACTATTGTTTTAGTCGTTACTCATCCATGAATCATAGTATGACGTAACACTACCAGTACAAAAGAAATTTGCAATCCAGATTTGAAATTTTCTCCATCAAACCTTAATCTCAAGTCTTCGGCGAAGAACTATTTACAGGAATATCACACACAAACAGCGCCTCAACGTGGCTGTGGCACACCTGTATGGCTAGTATCAGTAAAACAGGATTTACTATTTCCAACAATTTCTTTAAAATAATGACTATATTGAAATTAGAAACATAATGTCGCTCAATTTTACTGCAGTCAGAAAAAGTAATTTTAATTTTTTCTGTAAACCTGAGTTTACAGATACAATTGGTGTAAAATTTAGCGATATGTTTCTGATGTCAATATAGGCAATATTTTTAAGAAGCTGGTGTAACTAATAAATCCTCTATACATCCTGCCGTCAATATCTGGAAGAAAAGCATTAATTTATATTGTGCAATTCATGTCTACTCGCTAGAAACACATACTGGAGTTTAAACCAATGTGAGAGTTTCATACCTATGCAATACTCAGCGTAGATAAGAACATTATGCAGTGCTCACTATAAGGTTTCAAATTTCGACACCGATAGATCAACTCTATACTAATAAAGTAGCGACGTGTGAAAAGTGCAGCATGGAGAACTAGAACCAAAACAAGGACATAAGGGATAATTTCCGCAGAGCGAAGCATGGTTATGACTTGGATGTAAAGAATCCGCTGAAAACGTCATAGTAAGCCCATGAGGGAGCGATAATTGAACGACTTGCTTTATTTGAACAGAAACATTGAGAAAGAAGAAATAGCCTTTAGCCGAGGTTACGAAGCCTACCAATGTCCATCTCATTCCACGATGCGTCTGTATCACGGCTGTCCATAGCAACCAATCCATTAGATTCCTAAAACTTAAAGAACGTTGATTAATCAAATTTTCAGCATTTTCATTATTAAAGAAGCATAATATTTTCAACATTTCATTGACTATTGATACACCAATTATGCTTGATTTTATTAATTTGTGGTTAAAATACAATACACCGATCGCCGAAACCTGTCAACATACAAGAAAACGAGAATTAAATCACTCATTTCGAAAGAACAAAAATTAATTTGAATGGATAACAAAGTTTTACCTGCGTGCCTCCGTTGAGTGACTCTGATTTGAGAGCCAATCTGTTGGTTATTTACATGCAAGCGCGTTTGAAAGACTTGTTCCTTTTGTTGCCTAATGATTATGCTAAGAAAGGCTACTTTAGGCGCATCGGTCATTAATCTTGAGAGTTCTCAATTGGGCCGATCATTTCGGCAAAGCTGAGATTATTTTAAGGATTTAAAGTTGGTAAGCCGTCCTTTTGAAGTGAATGAACCGCATAAATGAATAAGATACGACCAACAGAGGTTCTGGTCCTAAACTATGATTAATTTGGTTTAGTATAGCATGAATTGAAACACGACTCTTTTTAAAGGGTTGCCTTCCCTTGGGAAAGAGATAATGTGGAGGAAAGAGGAATGCTAAAATAATGAGGAATAACTGGTGAAATGTCGGAATCCCATACGAATAAAAATAGAAGTTAACTGCCAGGAGGCAAAAGAAAAAATACTGATTCGACAACAAATTATATAACAAAACATGAGCATGGCAAATAGGTGGCGCCCGAACACACGGAGAAATTTTAAGTATGCCGCGGAAAACTTTGTTATACTTGTAGAAATGCAGAAAAAATCTGAATGAAAAAGGGCCTGATGGAGAAAGGAATGAAAAGGTGCATCCAGATAAATATGGATAAAAGCAAAGTCTGAGGTCAAAGTAAGAAAGACAATTTTTAAATACGACTAGGAAAAGTCACACTTGAACAAATGGAAGAGTTCTATTCAGGCAACAAGATCACCAGCGATGGAAGAAGCAAGTGGGATATGTAAGCAGAATACCGCAGGCCAGGAAAATCTTCGACCATAAGAAACACTATTGAATACAGCTAGTGCTATCTTAAACATAAGGAAGTGATTCATTAATACTTATTTAAGGAGCTTACTTTTTTATCGGTGTGAGATATACAGTAGACAGTACAAAAGGAGCGGAAAAAATAAGATTAGAAACAATGGAAATGTGGTAGGAAGAATAATGAAAATAAATAAAAAAAAAGTACTTCTGAAGAGTGGGCGAACTGAGTTAATGAAAGAAAATATACTAAGAGGGATATCAAAATGAACAAAAATAAGGAAGAAAAACAGAGGAAGGCCAAGGACGAATTACGAGAAACAGGCGATGGAAGACGCCAACGCAAGGCACCACAAAGGAATGAAGAAATTGACAGGTAATAGAATAGCTTGGGGAACTGCAAAAGAACAATACTCGGATTGATCGACGACGATGATGAAAGCTTTAGAACAGGGTTGGCCAACTCGGCGATCTTGAGAGCTATCGCGGCTCACGAGCAGCTCGTGACGACTGTAAAAGCAAACCATGGAAAGAAAGGGGGGGGGGATCCATCGAGCAGATAGGGGCAGGTGGTGGGGANGGGGGAATCCATCGAGCAGATAGGGGCAGGTGGTGGGGAGTTATTCCACTTAGTATTTAAGTTCCGCTCGATTACGCCGGCGCAGAATCTTATGTCTGCATGTGATAATTCGAACTGACGCCGCGGATGTCGAGTCTTCCTGACACTCCCCTCCAATACCCCCTTCAGTCGACTAAGACATGACATCCTCGACACTCCTAGGACTTGGTCATTACATGTGCCGCTCGCCAGCTCGATGGTAACCACCGACCCCACTGACCGTCACTCATCAGGCTTCTTCGGGCGTCTGAGTACCTAATTCATTGGAACATTATAATAACGAAATACTCAAGAAACTGAGAGGATAAGTTACATATTATAATAAGAGACTGTAGATTACATCAGGTGTAGAAATTTACTTATCTTGAGGGTGACTGAAAAGAACCAATGTGTAAAAGATTCGGATAAAATAAGTCTAATAAGAACTAGAAAAAAAGGGAGAATTGATGAACGGAACTCGGTACAATGCTAGAGAAAATATTAAAATTTGAACCAAAATTTACATGAAGTCTGAATTTTGAGGCTTTGGAGGCGTGGATTTCGTAAATGATATAAAAAGTTGAGTGATGAGAAAGGCGACCGAAAAGGTAAAGGAGCTCTTCAATCTGCCGTTTTCCAAAGACTCAATCTCTCGGACAGTTTATTTATCGATGTGACAGTTGGCGTATGGTTTATCACCAGTGAATAAATTAACATAGAGGGGTAAGGAAAGGAAGCATATTTTCACCCGTTATCATCAACGTTCATATCGGAAATTCATAAATTAGCGGAAACGTTGCGGAGTGGAAATAAAAAAATAGTAACGTTGCATTCTTCCGATATAGCTGTAATTATAGGCATAAAAGAGATCTGAATAGTAAGCTACAAGGCGCGTTCAAAAAGTAATTACAGTTTTTTTGCAAAAAACTTAACACTCAATATTTTTGTTTGAATTTATTTTTACATGAAAGAGCATTCCTTAAATATTTTTCGGCATAATTTCCGACATTGTTCAGGCACTTATATCCGGAGACCAGTTTGTTTATTCCCTCTTAAAACAACGTCGCCGCCGATTCTCACGTATTTTCTCATCAATTTTCCTGTACAAATCTTCGTTGACAAGGCCGTCCTTTCCATGGTACATCGTGCAGATCCGTTCTGCATTCATTGAACTACTACTGTGCCCTTTTCCTATATTTCCTAACCATTACATCACTTAATGCACTGTAACCATAAATGTGAACGATCTGCGGATGAATTTCTGCTTGTTTGAGCTTTCTTGCATTCAGAAATCGGATAACAGACCGCATTTCACAGTCGGTGGGGTCTTCTACTGACTTATACGTTGCAAACAAACAAAATAGATACAAGTGCCTCAACAACTGTTAAAGATCTGCTCTTTCATATAAAAATAAATTCAAACAAAAATATCATTTGTGAAGTTTTTTAGTGCAAAAACGGTACCTACTTACTTTTTGAAAGGTCTCGCATATGAGATCAAAAATACAAATTAAGCACACACGAAGAGGAAGAAGTGGTAAGTGGCAGTCAATGGATCAGATACCACTAGATATGCAAAATATAGAATAATAAAAGCATTTGAAACATGGTGGTGGATGTGAATGCTGAAGAACGAACGGACCGATAAAGTGTGAAACAAGCTATTATAGAGGCAATTGCATCAATTACATACAAAAGTTATTTTGATGAAATTGAATAGACAATACTAATATCCACACTTGGAGTAGAATGGGAAGGGGCACTGTGGAGCATTATTTGGAGATGATCAACAAGATGGATTTAGAAATCAACTTAATGGATTATTTAAGGGCATAGAGAGCTAATACATAATGGAAGTTTCAACAAGGAAGACTAAAACATAGTCCAACTAACGGGGAATGTGAGAAGGAAAAGTTAAGAATATAAGTCATTAGTATTTATAAATACTATAGTAATGATCACTATTAATAATGAGTATTAATTGTGGAATGGATGGCTATAGTCAATCAATCTTAGGGCTGAAAAATCAATAATTGAACTCTTTCAATCAATTGGTTTACAAAGTAGCTTGAAACTAAGTGAATTTGAACCCTTTCGCTGCCAGTCCCTTGCAAGTAGACTGTGCACAAACTGTCAAGCCCATGCAATGAAGTTAGGAAAAATGCTCTTTACTCATCAATTTAAGTACTTAATCTTAATTAATTAATCTCGTATTTATTTCAATGTTGACGATATTTTTAGGTAATTTGTCTATTGTGTACATTGCCTATTTTTTATTATATCTTTTTATAGAGTTTATCGACTATTTTAAGAATTAGGCACATTACTCGAAGCAAACATTGTGGGCCGATATATCGGCCCGCTGGCATTAAAGGGGTTAAAGTTTTTAGCCATACAGCTCAATCAATAGGAAAAGAGCATATACTCTCCTATGGCAATTACAATAAACAAAAATACTGACTGAAAATTAAAGAGAAAATTACCTATTTTCTCTTTAATTTTACTTTAAAATTACTCTTTTCTGCTATATATTTTTATGAATCTTTAGGAAAATCTAGAGTTGAGCACAGGGTATGAATATGATGTCAAATTATAATAATAAACCCTGTATGATTCCCAAAAATACCACCTCTTACATTTTGATACACAGTTTGGGGTGAATATATCATATCAACTCTCGTACTCCATGTATATTTCTTTACCTCTTTTCAAATTGCACGTATCTATTTTGAATCATGTTCTTTGTTCCACCTATCAGGACTCTTTTCTTTTTAAATAAACATAGGGCAAGATGGGCAGGGTACACTCTCACTCTCTAGATGGGCATCATGACTGATTTACGGTTGTTACCAATACTCGTTACAGTGTTCCATAGTCAACCATTATTATTAATGTTTTGTTTAATTGAGTGGAAGTAAGAATACATACTACATGCCACTGATGATTCCTTCTAATGATCTTGTTTTGCAACTTCTAATCTCTGATTGTGGGGCTAGTCCTGTGGGTAGGGTGGTGAGTTACTAACCGGATGGGCCCGAGTTCAATTCCGGGTGAAGCCTCTTGGCACCGACAGCTACACACAAGCTGTGTACCATTTTTCAGGTACCAGGTCATCCTGGGAAATTACAGGAGCTACAGGGAAAGGAACTGAAAACCCATACCCTGAAGTGTGAATTTCACACGGCGTTGGGCTTAGTCGTGGTGACCTCTACCCTCACCTACCAAACTGACCTTCAGGTTTTTTTTTACTGTGATGATGAATCTCTACTTTTAATACTATACAATGTTTTCTTTCCAACCATGTCTATATCAACATGCTTTTCCAAATTTTGTTTCATAGCCATTTAGAAGGCCAGCCGCTGTATTATTTGTTAAACTTCCTTTTTCCATTGGGAGTTCTCTGGTTGTCCATAAATTGGGATTTGATTTAGGTGCTTACTTCTGTAATTATCAAGTGAAATTGAGGCCTGAAAAATAGCCTAATGAATAAGGTTAAAAACTCAAGTGATTGATACCCTTTGGAGAGGACCCAAAAGCCCAAATGGTGTGACTTTTAATGGTACTACTACTTTATGGCAAAGGGAAAGGAACTGGCACCCCAGACTCAATAAATGAATTTCACATGCCTTAGGGCATAGAGTTCTACCCTCACCTATCAAAACCACCTGTGATTAATTACTAGGGTTGACTGGTTACATGTCAAATGACTTTAGTAAAAGGAAATATTAGCACTAGCATGACGCTATAAAAAATAGATGAAGATTGATTGGAGTCTTAAAACTATTAATTTTTGCATCTAGATTGCCTATTTTTTTTTTAATTTTACCAAACAGTTGCATATGTGGTACATGGATAGGTAGTCTTGATGGTAATATTTTATTTGCAATATTAACTCAGGATTAGTTTATTAACATTACGTTTGTCACAAAACCATCATGAGGTTACTATAATGAGATAAAATATTTGCAATGAGGTCAGAAAGTTCTGTACATAGATTTTTTTTTCGTTATGGTCATTCTCAAGAAAGAATTGTTTACATAAATTAATCTCCAAAGGGTTATTACATGCTTCCTGCCATATTTTAAGGAGAAAGGGGAACGATTTTATCAATTCTGGTATCTGAATTATTTTAAATATATATGCTTATAATGTCACCACAAATAACCTCTTGGTTTCTTCTCCTTTTTGAGAAGGACAATAAAAGTATTGACACATCTAATGTTTCTAAAAATATATTTTCGAGACTATTTGATGACTTTATAGAAATATAAAACAAGGACATTGTAATTGGGAAGGCTGATTTCAATTTGCTCAACAGAAAAGCAATTTGATATCGGTAAAATATAAAATGGGGTAACGCTATATGTTAAATGTACCCTTTTCCTAGAAACCTTCACTTTCTCATGGTCAATCATTGTTGAGAGGCACATATCTAATGTTTCTATAAATATATTATCGAGACTATTTGATGACTTTATAGAAACATAAAACAAGGACATTGTAATTGGGAAGGCATGTAATTGGGAAGGCTGGTTTCAGCTTGCTTAACAGAAAAGCAATTTGATATCGGTCAAATAAAAAATAGGGTAACGTTATCGTAGCGTACGCTATATGTTAAAAGTATCCTTTTCCTAAAAACCTTCACTTTCTCATGGTCAATCATTGTTGAGTGGCACGGTATGCCAATATTTTTATTGACATTGTTTGAAATTACATCATTTTCATATGCGTATATTACCCCTGTATAAGAGTAAAGCTATCATTAAATGTTGCCGTATTATCTAATCATAAAAAAATTTGTTCCAGAGATTTATTGATGATCATATCGAAACACTTAACAACGTATTTATAATAATTATTCCACGTGATAACTGAATAAGGATATAAGTTTCGGGGTAGATTATTTCGTCACTCAAATCAAAATGTCAAATTCAAAATGAAGAAGTACGTTTTACAAAAATATAATTGTAAAAAGGGTATTTAAGTAAAAAGATAAAAGAACACAAAAACTAACTATAAAAATAGACAATTTTAGACACATATAGTTTTTACAAAGGTCTTACTTGGTTTTGATTTTTTGGTCACAGGAAAATCTTCAAATTTCGGCTCAACATTAAGAATGTGTCTTTTCCTGATTGCTTAACCGTAGAGATGGTGCGGAGAATTTGACTTTGTGAAACAATGATAAGGTCTTCGAACTGGGAGAAGAAGCCACAAATTACCTTTTTTAACTAATGACTCCACACGTTGATTCCACCGCCATACCGTAGCCCAATCGTCTCCTGTGCAATGCTGCAATATGGCAACCTTGGGGTTGGGGTTGGTGAAATAACAAAAGAAACTCAGTTCCTTGCGTTCCTTGGGTTCCTTGTTTTCACCATTGCCACTGGTACCACCAGTACGGTTTTCAATGTTTTTATTCACTCGATACAGGCAAATGGTTCCAAGAAACTGGTAATAGGTAATGAAATTTACCGAATAATGTGTGAAAATTGCGATAATTTCGCAGATATGTCACTGCCATTTTGGAATAACTCAATGTCAACGTTGTTCTCCCTGAAGCCAGTGCTGTAGTGTTTATGTATTAGTAAAACATTTGTGTCAAAACTTGTTGGAAGTAATCAGAGCAATGGATTCAGGAATAAATTCAACAACCGGTAGCCTTTCTGGTGAAGGCATACTACGGAACCTTTTAATTTGTAAAAGAAACGTTGAAAACTCACCAGATATTGCGATGACACTTGATGAAAGTTCTCTCAATCCGCCCATAAATTCCAATACTGAGTATGTCGAGACATTTCAAATTGACCTAAATTGCATTAAGACTGTGCCAAAGGAAAATCAGGTATCTATGATTGGTTAAACCACAATATTTGTGAACTGGGGATATCATTGTGCCATCATTGTTATTCTACTTGTCTCGATTACTTTTAGGCAATGGAGTTGCAAGAACTAGGAATATCAGTGTACGATCAGGAAACATTAGAAAAGGGCATTATACAACAATTTGACGAAGCCATGGAGAAAGAAAAATCGGAAAAACATAAAAAAATATTTGATCTTCAAATCAAGTCTATTCAGGAGGATATAAAGTGAGAAACTTCACCAATTGAATCCTTTTGTGTGACAGCAGTCTTACTCATTGAAAAAACAATCCTTATTTATTTACAGAGCTGTCGAAGAAGAAGTTTGCAATTATGAAACATCTCTTAAGAATCTTCCAATTAATGATAATTTATCTGATTACAATGAAGCCTTGTCACTGAGAAGACAGATAGATCAAGGGCTAAGCAAAATTGCTCTACTGGAGAAAAAGGAAAAACATTTGCACTTAAAAAGAAATCAATCAAGGAATTCCAATTTGGAAAATGAAGTGGTAAGTTGTTTGATGAAAGATGTTTGTCTCACTGGCATATGAAGGTTAATGAACATTTTCTGGCTATGTTAATTTTCTATCATTGTTGACTAATTCCAAACAGGAGTATGGGTGCAGTGGTCAGAATGACTTGATTGATACTGACTTGGAAGTACTTACCTCGGATAATGTTTGTGACCATGTAGAAGAAATAAAAGAGACTGAACAACAAAAAATGATACGCCTTGGCCAAATGACTCCTTTTGGAACTATTCTCTCAGGAAATTGCCCAGTCACTGAGTAAATACAATTTGTTTTACTTCTGCAAAATCATATTTTTTTTATTTCTGCTTAGATGCTTGATCTCCTTGCTGACATGATTATTGAAGAAACTATGCATGCAAGCCACCCCATGCACACAAAAAACAGATCAAGCTAGACTTTTAGGGAGGTGCTCTACAACCTAGTAACTTCTGACACTACAGAAATATTTAAGATTTAAACAATATTTTTGACAATTTAAACCATAAGATAAGAGAAATAAGCTCCCACACTAATGTAATAAATATTTTGTAATTTTTCCTGGATGAAATTTGCTATTAAACAAAACCCACAACAAACACCCTAACTTTTGGAACATGCTTTTAATCAGCCTTAACAGGAATCATACTACATTTACATTTTCTGTGGATTATAGAATGTTTCTTTCCTTGTGTCTAAATGCTTCATTTTGGAGGAATATTGGTACCTAATTAAACATGACATTCATTTAAGTTGCCATGAATGGAAAAATCATGTCATCACAGTGCCAAACATGGAAAATCCATGAATTTTCACAGTTTAAAGCATTTTGTGTTCCACATAGCAACTAAAGTGAAAATAAGTACTACATCATTGAAAAGGATAGTGTCCAGTATGATAAGAGCACCTACCGTCGATGATTTTTTTCACCCATTAAAATTTTATTTTTGTTTAGGGAGTGAAAATATCAACATAAAGTTATATTTTCTGTCAAATTCTCTTACGGTACTATTATCATAAATATGTTTTTCAACTTTTAATTCCTGCCCCGCAAAATTGTTTGTGACGTTAAAAATCGTTGATTTTTGTATTGGGCAATGTTTGATTCCAATTTTATAATAGAAAAAGAGAATTATCACTTTTAGGGCTTCAATTACTGTGGTTTAACTCTTTAAGTGTTGAAACCATCAGTTTTCTGCAATGTAGAGAAGTTCCTTATAAAAATGTGTAAATTTCATTTTAAAAAAACAAAATTTTGGTTAGTGTAGTTCAGTTAGTTGGCGTTTTGGAATCTCTATGAGGAAGATTTTTTCATTTTAAAAACTGCTTTTGTATTACTTTTAAATTAGGTACGTTATGTTAACATTTGCAGTCACTTTTGAATATGTAGCGTAGCAAATGTTGGGAAGTCTCTCCCCAAACATCTAAATCAAAGTGAGTTTCTTACTAAAAATGACTCCCATAAAGTTTCCGTGTGGTGGGGAAAGATAATTTAAAAATTCAATTTGATAATTTTTTTAATGTAATGTTACTTCTATGTCAACTTTCAGGAAAATCATGAATGCTGTGCCTTTTTTTTCATAAAAAATATTATTTAATGTGGAAAGACCCTTGGTGTTCAGTGTGTGTAAAAATTGTTTGTTTAATCACCAAGCATATTTATATCAGTTTTGGCTGAATATGTATTAGTCATGCATTTTTCTGTGTATTTCCCATTGGGGAGCTTTATTCAAGTGTTGCTTTCATGGGATTTAAATAAGTAACTGTATTATCACTTTTTTTCAGACCAAAGAAAACCGTTTTATCAAATTTTCACAGTTATTTAGAGAGTCAGGCTAACTTGCATAAAAATTTAAAGAAATCTTTGAACTCTAAGAAAAAAGCTGCCATTTCCAACATTGACAGTAATCAGCCTGGTCCAAGTGGTTTGGACTTATCTCAGAGGTTTGGCAAGAAGAAGTCAGAGCCAAAATCAGTTAAAAAGTCAACTGTTCTCAAGAAAACGGTGTTACATCCAAAAAGGAAGAAGAAGAAACCTTCATTAGGAACAAAGACTGAATTTCTGTAAGTTTTTAGACCTAACTAAAGCCTCAGATATTACTGCTTGGTTGCATAAGCAAAGCAACAATGGTGTCATGATTGCCTTGATGGTTCTGAATTCTTGTTCCTAGTTGATTTTTTGCATGGGGATATTAACAACTATGAATCATTGAGTTAAAACTTGATAATTTGTGTAATAGTGAATTTCAGGAGTTAGCAGGGAACACTTGGTAGCTGTAGGTGGGTTTCCTATAAATGTAGAATGAGTGTTTTTCCGTGGATTTCATCCTTCTCCCCAAAAAAAAACATTTTTTTTTGAGGAAAATTGCATAACTTTCTTTTCTGCACAATATATTTGAATTTTCCTGAATATTTGGCATTTGTTCAGGATTTCAGGAGTCATATTCTGTAACTTGGGTGGTGCCTATCACCAGTGATGAACATCGACGAAAAATATCACCCTCTATCAACAAATGAGATATCATAACTGGGGAGTGAAGTGTCTTCACCCAGTGGTCATAAGACATGTGGGATTAAATGAGACATTTTACAGTATGGCTGATGCTAATTTCCCTCTCCCCTCAATTGGCCAATAGAGAAGACCGTATTAAAGGGATAAACAGTTACCAATCGTATTGTACAAAAATTCAAAACTATGATCATGGGTAAATATGAGTATAGTGTGTTTTGGATTATAATAATAGCTATAGTTTGATGATGCAATAACACCAAGAACTGAAATAACAACTTATTATATGAAGTTTAATATAAATAGAGGGTTGTCTCGATTTGGACGGGAAAAGGAAAGGGAAAGTTACTTATAATGAACTGGCATTATGTATCAATGATAAAGTTGTTGAGATACATAAATATGTGTATGTCAGGGATGACGATAGGTGTGCAAGTCAAAGTTAACTTTTTGCTTAACAAAAATAGCTTTTTGTGATGGTCAACTTCATGGGCGATCACAGAATGTTCGATAGTATAAAGTGGTTATTTTTAGGTATTATCATGTAGTTATTTCGTACTTCACCTAGTAATTTTCAGAGAATGAATGTTCTTGTTTGGATGAAGGGAAATTTATTTGAGGTAATGTCATTGAAAATTATTTGATGTTTTTCATGGCTGATGAATTCACTTAAAAGTGACCTTGAGCTAGGTGTTTCAATTGTACTGGTGCTTGAATTAGCCTTATGACATAAAGTTCGTTAATGCTGTATTATCAAGTGGTTAGTGCTCAGTGCACCAAGTGATTTTCACAGAGATGGATGTGCTAGTTTAGGAACAATTACGGAGTAATTGCAATGGCATGAGGAAATTTGATAGATATAAATTATATCAGGTCCCTTGGTGCCTAAACTAGCCAAAGAGCATAGGGTTTATTAATGCTGAACTATCATGTAGTTAGTATTTTTTGTACTTAGTAATTTTCAGGGAGATAACTACCTATATACTGTAACAACAAATTGTTGGCTGGAGTGTTTCTTTTATAGTTTTTAACTTCCATTTGGAGTCATGGGCTGGATTGAGCATTGTGGAAGTTACTAAATCCCTTTCCTTCATGGAAAAACAGACCTAACCCCCAATCATTTACCTTCTCTCATTGTCTTATGAGGCAAACCTTCCCCCCCTCCATCCCATACAACCTTGACCTTGAACCTTCCCCCTCCTTTCCCCCATCCCTTTCCCTTCACAGAAGAGTATACATATATGCCTACACTTACTCTTGTAAAAATTTGTACCTGAAGATGAAGCCTGTGCATCAAAGCTAGTCGTACCTCAATAAAATTTCAGTGGACAAATACATAGTGTTCCTCATTTCAGCATGAACTTCCTCGTAGTTGAGCCTGAAACCATTGAATTCAACTGGCAGAAACACATTTGAGTGGAATGGTGAAAAGAAATGCTACATAGATTTGATGGACACACCTCAAGATGTGTACTTGGCTTTGTTACCAGCGACAAATCCTGGATTTATCAATTTGATCCAAAAACCAAACAGCAGTTGATGGTTAGGATCTTTCCAAATGATGATCATCCAATAAAAGTGAAGTGGCCATGCATCATGAGTAAGAAAATAGTGGAAACTATTTTATCAAGTGGTCATATTGCAATAGTTACTTAAGAGCAGACTTTCTCAAAGTAAGGCCCATAGCCCACTGTTGTGTCACAAGGATTTCGTGGTGGAACTTTTATTACTAAGAAATAGGAATTTCATTTCTAAATCTGATCTGGTCTCTTCATGCTAAGTGCTGGGTTAGGTCAGACTGATCATATTTCTGTTATATACCTGTGGGGGTCTGGGATGGACCAAGCAACTTGTTGCCAGGTATCCTCCAACCATTTGTGATTCCCTGCACTATGGCACAGATGTTAGCAAGATTGCACCTAATTGGGATTTCAACTCCTGCAACTCCAACGTCCACCCTATTGAGTCCAGCATCCCTCAAGAGAGCCATCCTCTCCCTGACCCTGTTCAGTTTCTTAATGAATTACCTCCCTACCTCACCCACTATCCAGATGCTCCAATACGACTATGACACCGCCATCCTTGCCAACGTCTCAACTCACTACTCTCCTGGATGAACTTGACATCCTTGATTATTGGATCCGTGACTGGGAACTGAAAGCCAAATCCATAAAAGCGAGTCCGTTTAGTGTTCTTGATACAGCCAAAAACTGGTGAGGGTCCTACTATACCCTTGAGTGTGGAGGTCATTCCAAAAGAGAAATCAATGAAATCCCTGGGAGTAATCTTGGACTAGTGTTTAACCTAGGGCACCCATGTCTGAAATACTCTGCCAATAGAGCAGCGCCTGCCTCTATCTAGTGCAAACCCCTAATATTAGGATCCCCAGTAGCAAAGCAACATTCCTCTTCCGCAACTCAATGCTTTTTCCCGTACCATCATATGTATCTCCTGCCTGGGCAGATGCAGTAATAATGCATCCTAAATAGAATCCAGACAGCCAAAAGCAAAATTATGGAACACTAATTGGTACCTGGTTTATCCAAAATAAAGGTAAATGCAAAGGCCTATCCTTCAAACATATTATCAATGTAATCAAGGTGCAAGACCATTATTTTTACTGATACCATGGGCCACATGGGAAACACGCCCTCTATATGAATACCACCCCAATGTTATCAGCACACATCACAAACCAAAATCTATGTTACTGCTGACCCAAACACTAACTCCTGAATGTCCACCCTCCCTTCCTTCTAAAAACAAAATGATAACACTATGTTCTGACTTAAAGTGATTCGATCTACCAACGATCAAGCCTACAAGAAACATGTCTGAGATGACTGAAAGGTCAGACACAACAACCCATTCTACATGAAGAGTAACTTCAAGTGGGGTGGTGTGGAAGTTATTTACAGTTTATAGTAAGAAGACCATATATTATTCTGTCTTTCCACATTTACCACATATATCTTGTCATTGTTTTTATTGATGGAAGCATAGTCTTGGATAGATATTTGTTTGGCTCTCATGTTTGAAAAGATTGATAGTTGTGTGTCAGTACTCTTCTCTACATCAGTACTACTCTTCTACTCTACACCACTGTTCTAAGAATCTCAATAGACTCAGATTTTGACAGGCAGTTCAACTTACTGTAACTAGCATGTTACTGTCATGCACAACCTACTGGCATGCCCAGAGTGAGAGTGTCCATTTTATAGTCTCAGAGATGAAGGACGTGTGCAGAACTATTTTAAGAGGTGAAAACTCACTGCAAACATTTTTTTCACCCCTATTCCACCAATGTGAATTGGTTGTGAAAGGCCGGTGATGTCAGAAAAACCCTGATGACAGCAGTTTCAGGGTGACCTCTCTTCCCCTCTCTCTCTCTCACTTGTGGGTTACTGAGCAAGAAAACCTCTGGGATGGGATACCACTCGTGTGGGATAAACATTAAAAACTAAAGGCTTATCTATTATGTATTAAGCATTTGCAATGCATTGATATTTTTTGCCATTTTACAAATCTATTGTAAATCGAAAGAGTGCTATTAAATAATACATGTATACTAACACTGTATGATAAGTAT
>LYUA01001843.1:399146-413372 GCA_002093875.1 Calopteryx splendens | reverse complement strand
CAATCGTAGCGAAAGGGTTAAGAAATGGAATCAATCTTCAAATTAATTCATATAAAAAAATTATCTAACTTACATTATGTACTGTCAAATTAGATATGGCATATATACTTTTTGATAATAATATGTTTGTAGTAAAAATATTTTTTGATTCAACCTGTAACAGGTCAAAAGGCCTAGGACCCTCACTTATTGTTTGTCCAGCTACCATGTTGCACCAATGGGTAAAAGAATTTCATGAATGGTATCCTCCTCTTCGTGTCGCCATCATGCATGATTCCGGATCATTTTCAGGTGAGGATAATAGAACTACTCAAATTCATGATAATAGAACTATTCAAACTCAAATCACCCTAATGATGGGGGATTCATGTAGTTGCAATAGGTGGAGTATTGAAGGTAGGCTTGTAAATATATGCAACTAAAATTGAAATCTTGTATTAACTGCTGAAAAGTATCACTTTAATTTCAATGCATCTTTTTCCATGGAAATATTACAATTCCTAAATGATGCTTGATTGTGTTTCAGGTAAAGGTGGTAAAGCTGCTCTAGTGAAAAGTGTGCGTGCCTCTGCTGGAGCAATTGTAACATCATATGAAGGTTTGTCAAGACAAGCAGATGATCTCTCTCTTCTGGACTGGCATATAATTGTTTTGGATGAAGGCCATATAATTAGAAACCCTGATGCTAGAATAACATTAGCTGCTAAAAGACTTCGCACACCTCATCGCCTGCTGCTTTCTGGGTCTCCCCTTCAAAATAATCTTCGTGAACTATGGTCCCTCTTTGACTTCATCTACCCTGGAAAATTAGGGACTCTTCCAGTATTCACTGCTGAATTTGCTGTTCCAATAACTCAAGGAGGATATGCTTCAGCATCTCAAGTTCAAGTAAGTCACTTTCATTGGTTTTTGTGAATTTGAAAAAATATCTCCAACAATCATCAAAGGGCCAAGTGACATTTTCTGTGATATATAAATTTTTACCTTTAGGTTATCACTGGGTACAAATGTGCTACAGCATTGAAAGATACTATTGCTCCTTATCTTCTGAGAAGAATGAAGAATGATGTGAAAGATCATATAAACTTGCCCACTAAGAATGAACAGGTAAGTTTTACTCAATGTATGCCTAGTAGGATGTGAAGTCCTTCACATCATCATTGGTATTTTACCAATAACAGTAGGTTTGGATGGTCCCTAACAACTATTATATATTATGTATCGCATAATACTCATTTCCCATACTCTGGTTTGCTCAACATTAGATCCTTCTTCAGTTATGTTCCAGGCTTCACATAAGAATCAACAACCAAGTACAGTATTTTAATCCTAGTAGTAGTTTGGTACTGATTTATATTGACTAATTTTTAATATTTTTTGTGAAACACTGAAAATAATAGATGCAATAACTGCTGCATATGCATTAACTTTTGATGCTATTGATTTGTCAGTCTCTCATGTGATTGAAGCATTTGAAAGGCACAACAGCACTGAAGTGACTATTTGGTCTAACTCAAGCTTTTGACTCAGTCAAACACTCAATCTTTGTGGATGGTAAAAACTATTTTGCTCAGGATTTGATGGTACCGGCCATTACTTCATGATAATAGACAAAATGATTCATCATAAAAGACAAAACAACTTTATTTTTCCACAAACTGTGTGGAAAAATGAAGTTGTTTTGTCTTTTATTCTGCTACTAATGTTCTTTGGGCTTCCCTCAAGGATCTATCTTAAGACCACTACTGTTTTTTCTAATGATGAATGACCATGGAAAAAATGTTTCATCCTATTCTTTTATATATGTAGATGATTCAACCTTATATTGGTGATCCACTGATGGTTGGGTGCCTTTACATGCAAAAATAGTTCGGGCTATACACGAGGCCTTATGGTTTGCTACTAATAAATTTAAGATGGATAGTAGTAAAACACAATTAATGTAAAACCAGGAGTGATATCCATGGCTATCGAACTAGAAATAACCATTGTATTGACACCCCTTCATATAGACTTCAGAAAACTGTTGACCATTACCAAGTTTTGGGTATAAAACTTTTTAAAAAACTACCTGAGAAGTTTCAGAGGAACCTTTTAATAGTTTTATAAACTCCCTTAAAGTGTGGCTGATAGGTAAATCCCTTTTATAATATGGAGATATTTGATATGCATATGATTAACATAGTTTCATAATTACTCTGTTCATATAGCATGCATTGGGTGTGCATATTGTGTTTTTTTGTTGCTGTTTGAAATTTGAATGTGTTGAAATTGATTTCATATTTTTATTGTTACTTATAATCTTCTTTGAAGACAAGCAGCATGTTAATTCCATTGGAATTTTTAATCAGTTGCACTTCATTAAGTTTTTATTTCACAATAAGATTGTTATTAAATGCCTTAATTTATGATTTTTTCATCTTCTTCAGGTGCTGTTCTGTCGACTAACTGATGAACAACGAGATGTGTATAGAGAATATATTAAATCAGGAGATGTTGACAGGATTCTTTCAGGCACCTTGAAAATTTTTGTTGGTCTTATTAACTTGCGAAAGATTTGCAACCATCCACATCTCTTCACTGGTGGACCAAAATTATTTACATGGGTGAGGAATCCAGATTTATGATTGAGAGAAATGTATTAATTTGAAATTATAACAGGATTTTTTTTACTCATTATTAAGTGAAATAAACATTATGCTTCTCAAGTTGTTCACTCCCATATACATACATTCACTATAAAGTAGTAACTGAATAAATATAATTTTCAGGGTATTATCCCTCATTAAGATAGTGATTGTACCCTGCGGGCGAGGCAAAAGATTGATTTTGGAAGAAAATATATGTATGTTATGCAAAATAGGGTATGTCAAATTTTTCACTGTTTTCAAAATTGTTTGATGCTCATTATTCAAACCTCTCCTATCCCTAACACTTCCTGTGAAAGCATTTAGAAATTCTTTAGTGTTTTGAGGTTCCTCATTGCACCTAAAGTTTTTGCCCCCCCTTTGACTGCCTGCTTACCTGAATGACATTAATTTGGCTGAGCCACCAAATTGAACAGTCTCATGTGATGCTCACATCATGTGCAAAGGACCACTCGACATGGAAAAATTCTGAGAAAACCTAACTTTCAATATTTAAAGTTAGGATGTACTAAACTTTCTGAAACTCACCAATTTGTTGTGCTTCGCTTGCATTGGGTTACCAAAGGCTTATAGTACCCCAGAACTCAACACGACGACATTGCTGCACTGAATTTCCTCTGATGCCTACTCATCTGGGTCAGCTTAATTTTATTTTCATTTGCACATAACTTTCTTTGAGAATGAAAGTATTACCTAATTGCCAAAATGTGATTCAGGATTGGATGAAACCATCCTCCTGTCCTCATGTGGCCTCCTGACTGCAGACTGGCTGAAGCATCTGCTTCATTGAATAGTTTCACGTGCTTCTCAAGTGATTTTTTATTGCATGGCATTGTATCCACATTAAGACTGATCCAGATTTCAAGCATTTTCTTCAGTAGGTCGATCGAGATCACCTCAAACTGAGCAACAGGCACCCTCACAGTTTGTGGGTGACTGTCCAATTAGCCCTAAACATTTATATGATGTCTTTTCATCCTGTACTTGTAGATGATGATGAAGGGAAGCTCATTATGGTTCATCAAGCATGTGCCTCAATGTACAGGACTTACAAAATACTCCTCCAGTAGCTGTATCACCATGCCCCATAAATCTGTATTTACACCTGTTCCATCAAACCCCACCACCATTATTTCTTCCTGATCAAAATTAATGTCATCGATACAATTATATGCATAATTCTCTACTACTATTAATAATAATGATATAATAGCATGTTGACTGATAAAGCACAAAATGATTGCTTACCAATTATCAAGTGAGCAAAGAGATATACAGAAAACATAATGTTGAACTCTCATTTTCTTGTTTTGTGAAGCACAAAAACTAATTTTAATAGTAATTTTAGTAAAATTAAAATAGTAATTGAGTGAGTAAAGATAATTACAAATAAAATATTATACTCTCATTTTTTCTATCATTGCAATATACAAACAAATTGGTGAATTATTATGTGTCTCCAAAGAAATATGCAAAAAAGTATTTGTATGGTCACCATCTGTGCTTGATTTTACTTGTGTCAGATTCATTATGAATTACTACAGAATGGGTCAGGAGACTAGATAATAGGCTACATCACTCTCATTTTGTAGTGGAAGTGAAAAATAACTTCAATTTGCTTTCATTTTTAGGATAATGAGGACAATATCCCTGTGGCAGAACGCTATGGCTACTGGAACCTGTCTGGAAAGATGATAGTTGTAGAAAATTTGCTCAGAATCTGGCAGCGACAAGGTCATCGGGTGTTACTCTTCACTCAGGGAAGACAGGTATTTTAAATTTTAATGAATAGCATATTTTCTTTTAATAATTATACTTTGCTGCTTCAAAATAAAATTTCCTGCTGTACATTGGACCATTAGCAAATTGCAAAAAATCCACGTTGAATAAATAATGTCTCAAACTTCACCATTGCATTGTATAAAAGTCAAAATACATATGCATGTTGCTGAAGTTGTAAGAGGCACACAATTAGCATTTTCCTTTGGATTGTGTGGTATGGAATTCTCAATTAAGATTCTCCTATTAAAGGTGATCCAATATGTAAGGGTTTTGTGTGGTCTCATCCAAAACTTTTTTAATGATATCCATTTCTTCAAGGCTCTCCAGTAGAAATACATAATGTTTAAGCACTAAAATATTTGTAATTTACATATTTATAAAATTAAACTGAAAATGGGAAATATGTATTTATACATTTCAAAACATCAATAATTGTGATTTTCTCATCAATTACATTGTAACTTTAGTTACATATAACATTTTATTAAAAGGCTTATTATTAATTGAAAGTTATTAAAAGAGTTAGTTTCCCATTAATGATTTCATTGAGCTGCTGATCACTATTTTGACTTGGCTATATTTAACTCATGACTTTTTCAGATGATGTGCATTTTGGAGAGCTTCCTCATTCAGCAAGGATATTCTTACTTGAAGCTTGATGGCTCTACAAGTGTTGCTTCAAGGCAGCCTCTGATTAATGAGTTCAATCAGGTAAAATATATATTTTTTAAATAATTATTTATTTATCTTTTCTTCTCTGCCTTCTTTTCCTACCTTATTTAGCACTTTCCACAGCTTTATCTATTTTAACATGCATTCCAACAAATTTCCCATGATAAAAATCCATGATCATAAATTTTAATTTATGAAACCTAAGGTAATTAGTAAATAACTATCTTAAACAAAAATTTTGACCTAGTTTCTTATCATTTTCAAGAATTTTAACCTTTGTGTTGTTCAAGCATCTTGTAATTTTTACTCTTTCATCTGTCAAATTTCAACCCTCGGGTCATATTTGGGTGACATTATATTTGAATATCTACGGTAAGTGCCATGTGCTCCTGCAGAAGGTCCTGGCAAGTTTTGGTGTCTTGATTGATAGTAATTACCCTAGGACATGCAACATAGATGAAAGAAAGTCAGGCTCCCACAATTGCTATAACAGTACAATATTGTATGAGATTCATTGTGGATATCTCTGCGTGAGAATCACTGTGGATTACACTGGATATCAATTCACATACATTAACCAAAAATAAAGTAAAAGAAGGAATCATGAATTCATCTTACCCTATCACATATCATAGTTCTGTGGAACTTATGTTTCAGGAGAAGTCAGTAGTCTTGCTTTGGAAAACATATAAATGCTCTTAGTGCAATTGGTGTTTATTTTAATTTAATGTTTATATTTGAAGGAAATGTAATTTATCTTAGAATAAAATCATTTTTATGAATCTTCTTTTTTTATATGTTGCAGAATTCCTCACACTTTGTGTTCCTGTTGACAACCCGTGTTGGCGGACTTGGCGTAAACCTCACTGGAGCCAATAGAGTACTCATTTATGACCCAGATTGGAATCCTGCCACTGATACACAAGCCCGTGAACGTGCTTGGCGTCCTGGACAGCAACGCCATGTTACAGTCTATAGATTGGTAACAGCCGGGACTATTGAAGAGAAGATATATCATCGGCAGATCTTTAAACAGTTTTTGACTGACAGAGTGCTCCGTGACCCTAAAAGGAGAAGGTTTTTTAAATCTAATGATTTGTATGAATTATTTACGCTTCATGAAGATGGAGATGATATAGGAAAGCTTGGGGCCAAAACGGAGACTTCGGCCATTTTTGCTGGCACAGGGTCAGAAATTTGTGTTTCTACCTCATCTCCATCAAAGAAAAGAAAGGGTGATGAAGCCCATTTGAAACCAAATGCTAACAGTGATAAAAAAGAAGTAAAGAGACATCAAAAACTGACATCAATATCTGCAAGTGATGAAAAATATCCTCCCCTTAATTCAGTTAAGAATAAATCATCTATTGGCAAGAAGCTCAAATCAGGGAGTAAGACTCCAAATTCTGATGAGAAAAGGATTAGCAAATCAAGAACTCAAGAGGTCGACAATAGTAAAGATCAAGTTATCACATTCTCCAAAGACAAAATTGAAATGATGAAAAAGATGGCTCAGAATTTAAGTGAAAAAATTGGACAGCAAATGAAAAAAATTGAAATTTCCACCGCGAGTGAGAAATCTAATCAAGAAAAGGTTAAGGAGTCAGATAGTTGTGCGCTTAATGTACATTCCAATGTTAATAAAAGAAAAGAGGAAAAAGTTCACTTAAAAAAGCATAGGACCAAATCAGAAGAAATTAATGTTTACTCTTGTTCAGTGGATAAGCATGTTTCTTCTCACCATGTCAAGAAAAAAAAGAAGCATCGATCCAGAAAGAAAGATTGTGTCTTTGAAGGAGAAGAAGTAGCTCACTTGGTTAGTGTTGGAGAAGCATCCAAATCCAACCGTTCCAATGAGGAAGATGCAGAGGAATTAAATCAGAGCCAAGATGATTATGTGTTGAAAAAATTATTTTCAAAGTCAGGTATGTGTGGCTTGATTTTATCAATACATTTTTTAATAATTTTGTTCCACTAGTACATTGGACAGTAGTACATTACAGGAAATGAAATGAGAAAGTTCTGTTTTTCTCATGTGGAGTATTCTCTACTTCAGCTATGCCTATTAGTTATATCACCTTGATTACATTGCATGAACCTTTCATGTAGGACTGTGTTGTAACTCAAATGTGAAAATGACTCTAAAGAATTACATTAAGCAGATTGAATGATGAAAATAGTCAAATGAAGGAAAAGCAGACTAGTGTCAAGTTACCTTAAGACCCCAGTGCACCCACTCTTGGGCTGAT
The DNA here is from genome assembly GCA_002093875.1 of Calopteryx splendens. NCBI lineage: Eukaryota > Metazoa > Arthropoda > Insecta > Odonata > Calopterygidae > Calopteryx > Calopteryx splendens. Next base: position 406,021 of record LYUA01001843.1, on the reverse strand, counting down.
TACAATTATCTGAGTTAAAGTAACTTAGTTACCAGTATGATTACTTTTTAGGTATTTTTGACATGTAATCATTGCATTTCAAAAAATGTAACTACTACTTGTTGTCTACTCATTATTTTGATGAAATTAATCATTACATTTGGGTCATTTTTTCTTTTTATTCTAATCTCTAGCAATATATTCAGAATTAATTTTGTCTCACTGTTTTTTCCCCTGCTTTTGAAGATCAAGCACTATCGATATCAAAGCTTGAGCTGTTTTCAGTTGATATTTTTCAATTTTTGACCCATCCATACTTCGGTACCCAAATTTGTCAGTTTTTTATTACAAATCTGTGAAAATGACAATCCATATGAACTACGGAAAAATAGGGAAACCATCATTGTCAATCTAGAAACATTTGATTATTAGACAGGCAGACATCTGATCATTAGTTTCATCTTCACTTATTCTCTTCGACCATCTCTTCACAATGCCATGTGTTTTTTTTTAGGATTGACGTCTCTCTTGAAGGATTTTCCACTTACTTAGTCTAGATTCTCTCTTCATAACATGTTTCAATGTTCTAAGTCTTGCACAGGACAACGCATTTTTATGGCTATTAAAATGCCCACCCTGGTTATGTTTTCTAGTCAAAGGATATCATGAAGTCATTGCATGAATCATATATGTACAAATGTAAAAGAAAGAATATCTCTGCTCCATTATAGCAATTCTAAAATGAATGATCTAAATTCGATCTAGATTCTTAAATCTAGATTCATGAATATGACCACCTTTGACTAAAATTTCTTTTTGATCTGTTAAGGAGTGAAAATGAATTTCATGTCTTTCGAAGTGGTATTTTTTACCTTCATTATGTAGGTGTTCCAACTTTTCAGTGTAAATAATTTGTAATGAGCTTCATATGTATTGCAATGGTTTTTTAATGGAACTAGCATCTGATAATAAACAACTGATATTCCTACTAAATAAGTTTAAAAAAATATTCATGTCGGTTCATTTGATTAAATGCCATTTGTACCTACAGGACTTAAAACTGCCCTTCGCCATGATGTGATAATGGATGGTGGTGATACAGACTATGCTCTTGTTGAAGGTGAGGCAGAAAGAGTGGCACATGAAGCTGTCAGGGCTTTAAAAGAGTCGAGAAGAAGTTGTTGGGCTGCCAGTTCAGGTGTGCCAACTTGGACTGGTCAAAATGGAAGTATTTGCCAAAAGCCGCCATCAACATTTGGAGGAGAGAACCCAAGGCCGTTAGTACACTTCCTTTTCATGCTTTGGTATTGGTAATAGTCTGACTAGCTGAGAAAATATTTTATTCTACTTTTGAATACATAATCAAGTTATATTTAATTGTTTTATTTTAGGTATTTAATCATTACTTCATTAAAAATTATCTTATTAATTATGTATGCTTAGTATATTAATTGATAGTATATCTATCCCAGTGTCCAATATACTGTGACTTCTTGGGATTGAAATAAATTATTATTATTATATTATTATATATCTACTGATTTTTGAGCCTTACTTCATTGTAATGGAATCAATTAACCAAAAAAGCTCTACATTTGGGGATTTCCATTTTGGCATACAAAATTACTAGTGGAGTGACACTATACGAAGGTGATGAACTAGGATAAATAATATGAAAATTAACAGAAACTGTGTGAACACAGGTTTTGGAGAGTAAAAATTACCTTTCAGCTGGATAACAGTACTATTTAGCTCAATACCACTGGTAACTGTATCAGTATGGGTTAGTTTTTTGAGTAGGTCTGTATTTATGTAGGTTTTTATTATCTAAATATGTTAAAATCTATATCTTTTTGCAGTTTAAGGTTTGGAAAGAAGAAGTCCCAGCTCTCAGTGAACAGAAATGCTCAAAATTCTACTTTGGACCCATCTACTCCAGCTAATACACTGTCTTCCCAGGAACTGTTAATTCAAGTGAGGAATAAAGAGAGTCTCCTTGACTACTTTAGGTAATCATAATTATTTTATGTTCAAATATAATTATATAATGATTTGGAATCTGTCAAGTTTGAGTAAATTGTCATGACTCTGCAATTTCCCCAATCCAACTGAAATCTCAACGTGCAAAGTGCTGCTTCTAAAAATTAGAGGAGCAGTATTCATTCTGAAAATGGGTGAATGGAATAAATACAACTTTTGGGGAAGCTATGCATTCATATTTATCAACACTGTCTTGTAAAACCTTATTTGGTTCCACTTAATTTGAAATGTGGAAATCAAAACTACAAACATAGTTAGGCCAGAATAATTGGGTTTTTCTTGCTTTTTAGGATGAATTAATTAGTGTGCAATCATTTTTTATGCATCAACACCTGGCTCAGAGAGAGTGTGTTCGTGACTAGATAACTCTTGAGTTAAGGAAGGAGGAGAGTAGAGGTATTCCTAAAAAAGCAAATGATGCGTATTATATTTAAGAAAAATTGCAGTTCTACTCGAAACTTTTTTATTTTGAAGTGAGAGGACTTAACAATGAGAATTTTGAAAAAATAAAATCTTTTTACAACTCCACATTTGTTCATCACTATGTTATAATAACCTGACAAATTAGTTGTCAGTAATGAGACAAAATTTATTTATTTTTTCATCATCATGTTAAAAAAACACTCATTCGCTTTTGAAAGTATTTAGACCAAAAAGTTTTGGAAATTAACGCACAAACTCTTTAGTCCTATTTTAATTACAGAAATCACTTAAATGTGCCAAAGGCCACACCAACTTTTCAAGGCCTCACTAACTTAAGAAATATGCACTATTCAAGTTTTTAAGGCAGGTATTGAGAACATAATAGTCTTTTCTTTCTTTGCTCTTCCCCAGCTTCATTGAAGCAGGGGAAGTGAATCAAGTGAATGGGCTTGCTTCTTGAGCTGAGGTGGAATCCAAACTCATCAACTCATTTAAATTAAGACATTACCTTCCTCTATTGTATTTAAAAACTTCCTTCCATTCCTGACTATTTTTCGTGTGTTACACCAGTAAAAAGTGAAGTATATCCCTTTGAATGAAATTGTTTAAGTTTTCATTAAAAATAACTAACGAAATTTAAAACATAATGTAAATCGCTAAGATAAATGAGTTGATAATTTAATGCCAATGCGTGCATGAGTGACTAAAATCAGATTCTACAATTACTAATATATTACAACTGTGTAGTTTCTTTACACTTGTAATTTCAAAATTTACTGCCATAAGGAGTATATCATTACACAAAATTATCATTAGAGACAAAATTCATTGCACAAATATTTTGTGATATCATTAGCATGTATTTTCCAAGATATTACTTTGTTGAGTTGTTTACTCTATAGCTCTAGAGATATTTTTTATGCAGCTGTAATAAAACTTAGGTACTAACTCTTAAAATTTTGTGGCTATTTCTTATAGATGGTATTTGCTCCATTGAGGGTGCTTCACAAATGGCTGACAAATATAATAAAATTAAATTTTTGGATTATAAATAATGAGAATAAAAATGTATGATCATTCTTAATTTAACAGCACTCGTAGGTTCTGTTACCTCAGTACCAGCACCTAGTGTACAAATCCTAGCTATCTGTACCAACCCCTGGTTAGATCACTGTCAGAGAATATAGTTTTTGGGATTATTATTAAGTGTATGAGCATATGTAGTTCACAAAAATAGTGTATTTTGTGGATCTCAGTATCATACACAACCTGATTTTAAGTGCTGGAATTAAATAAAAAAATCTTAAATACTCAAACATTGACAGAAATGATAAGAATTATTTTGTGGAAGTAAAAGCATTTATTTGAATGTCTTAGTAAAAAATGGAATTTGCGTAGAAAATCATCTAGTAAATCACTTCATCAACATGAAAAATGGCCAAGGTCTAGAGAAATCATTCTCACAGTCCGGCACCTGTCATGTCACAGCCATTTCAGAATTGCCTTAACTAAATTGTTGTCTATCCCTTATGTACTTTGTTAGCCATTTATCAACTGTGGGATAACTGGTAGATTTTCCCATAAAGGCCCTATTATCCATATTAGTAAGTACTGAGAATTGCAACCATGTTCTTCCTCCAATTCCTTACGTAATATTCCAGCTCATCATTTCCGTGTGCTGCATGATTTTCTATTTCTTATTTCAGAAATTATCTAGATAACATTGAAATGAAGGCAAACTTAGTTTCATTTAGCAATATGCTAAAATAAATTGATAATTATCAGAGGAAGGTATAACCAAACACATGATAGAATAAAAAAATCATAGAACAACATATGTTATCTTTTTTCTGAAAAATTCTGTGATTTGCGAATGTATCGTTTCATGAATGTCCTTGTTCTGTTATGCATTCCATCTGATATAATTTTGTGAAATATTTATTAAAAGGTGGAGAAAAAGAATGAGAGAAGGGGATCCAAATGAAGATTCTGAAGTGAACGAAGAATATAATCCACAGTCTACTGGTGTGAGTAGAGAGCAGGCTGACTTATTGGATGACATCAGGGTATTTGTTGCTTGTGGTGCTTCATGTGATGGTGAAGCAACTACCGCGGAGATTTTGTCTAGGTTTCAGAACCGACTACCTCCCTCTGCTACACCTCAACTCTTTAAAAGTATGTTGAGATCAATCTGCGATTTAAACAGCCATGGTTCCACTGGTTCAGGATTGTGGAAGCTTAAGCCTGAATTTTGTGATTAAAGTATCCTCACTTGTTTACTATATGTCAATCAGACTTTGGCACCAATAACACATCCTTAATTAGTGCAATATTAAAGTGCAAAAACCTTTTGACATTGTGATGTTTGTATTGTTTATATTTATTTTTTTGAGAGAATAAAGTATTTTGTTTATTTATAAATTGTAATTTAATTTATCGGTTTTCAATTCAAATTAGTAATGGTTGGTATTGTGATATAATACTTATTACATATTCATCACTCCCAAAAAATATTATTATATGCACATGCACAAATTCCCAAAAAATACATAAACGTAAATTTGACTTTCCCTGTTTAATTTTAGTAAAAAAATCCCTATTTTAACAGGTGTTTTTGAGATTTGTGGCATCCATTGGCATATTGCTGACTGCAAGAAATCAAAGAAAGTACTTTTATTGTTATGATTGACTGACTCTAAAAACTTTTTCATTTGAATTTGCTAAAATGTTGCTTAAGGCTAAAAAATTAAAATTTGAAGTCTGGTTTTTATTATGCTGTTAATAAAAACAAAATTAATTAAAATTTATCCTAAGCACAAAGAAAATTTTAAAGATATCCTGTAACATAAAATGAATTTTGTCTAATAACTTTTTAAGATCGTATACGAGTCATGCAGGATTCTTTAAGGAGATCAAAAAATTCATTCAGGTAATTTTATTGGCTGACATGGATAACACTTGATAACATAATATTAATATGATGGAGAAATTCATCTACAGAGAGGCAATTCTAAGTTATGAAGAGGAAGAATGGAGAAAAATTATAAAGAGGTAGGTTTTAACAAATGCAGGTGTGATATTGGGTCAACAGTCCACTATATAATAATAAAATTCTGTCCCATGCATGTATTTTTAATTGTCAACTATTGGTATGACTAGCATTGCTTCTTCTTTCTCTCTCTTAAATTGATGGAATATACTGAGCAGAGTTGATGAGTATAATGAAGGGTATATTTAGAATTGGTCTTTCAGAATAATTAGCTGAACTCGAAGTTGAATTATCTTTTACTCCGAATATTTACCAAAATTCCCACTCAACCCACTGGCATTAACCCACTGATATTAACATTTTTCTTATCAGGATATGCTTCAGAAATGCAAGCCACCAAACTGGATCTACACACATTTTGTGAATACATTTTCAGGGATAAATCTATGGCAACAATCAGAGGGGCTCTGGTCTGCCTCTAGGTCTCTCTATAGGCAATAGAAGATCCCTAGCATATAACATTCAATCACAGTGATTGGAGAGGATAATGCCATGTGAAGCCACCCAATGTTTTATGATGGTATAATGCAGTGACAGTGCATTATGACAGAATACTGCATGATTAATCTGTCATATCAGCCTGTGCCCAGTGTCCCTGAACTGGTCATGTGGATGGTTGTTGCAATGAGTTAAGTGAAAAATAATCTTTTCACTTACAAAACAACATCAACATTATGTTCTTAGAAGGTTCAATTTCTTTAATGTCATTCTTAACTTATCTCAAAAGATCATAAATTGTTAGAAAACTGTACATATTTCATGTTTTAAAGTTTAAAAAAATTCACTTGAGATACCATGGTGAATAACTTTTCAAATGCACAATGAATTGTAGGAATTCCTCTCCGGTCTTCCACCGGGTGAGGGTCTCCATTCTGGCCGACATTTCAATGCTTTACTCGGGCTTCAGGGCAGTTGAGAGAGTTAAAGATGATGCCTGAGTCAAGCATCGAAAAGTCAGTCGCAATGGAGACTCTCACTTGGTGGAAGACCCGAGAGGAATTTCTACAAGTAAAACACCAGGAAAGCACAGGATCTTACTACACAATGGATTCCTACTTATTTCATGCAGAAAAGAGTATTTTTTTACAATACCATAAAGTTTATTGTGATATAAATATTACTTATCCACATTCTAATTTTATCTCGATAGTTAATTATAATGATCAAGCACAAGAAAATTTTCTCCAACTCAACATATTTCTACTCCTAAGGTACTTCAAATTATCAAAGTTTGACTGTATTAATATGTCATAAAACAAGGCACCCAAATAATCCAATTTTCAATTAAAAAATACTATAAATTTTTCAGGTCACCATGTACCAAAGAGTCAAAATCCTATTATAAAAACTGAAGTAATCAATGGTAAGAATGAGTACATATGTG
>LYUA01001843.1:333219-345522 GCA_002093875.1 Calopteryx splendens | reverse complement strand
TGACGGTTCCTCAAAAACTCTCGTAATATCGGATGTCTCGCTATAACTCGTACTTGTTTTGACGCATTTACACTGTATATTATTAATTATACCTATGTATTGCTACTTTAAACTCTTGAGTTCAACAAAATGAGGTTTTACTATATTAGGAACAATACATCAACACAATATACTTATGGTTTATCATAACTAACATCATTTGATAACAAAATCATCAATGATTCAGACGTCATTATTAGAGAACCAACCATAGAGGTTCAGTTAATAAATATAAAATGCATAGACTTGACTGCATGAAATTAAAACTCATTACACACCTTGAATTAGATGAATTTCTCCCTTCAGTTCTATTGAGTCCATTTCCAGAATTCTCCCCAGATGTTTGCTGCTGACTCTGTCTCTCAGATGTTGTATTTGTAGAGATCACCCCATTTGAAGTCCTAAAGAAGGAAAATATCAAGTATGTATCATAAAACAGAAATTTACCTTTTTGTTATAAAAACAAAATCTGATCTGCATCCATATACTATACTATTTTATTGAGCATCAGATTTTCAATTGTTATATTATGCTGATTCATTGTCATCCACTAAAGGCAGAGCCATGTTGTCGCAATTGCTGATTCACATACTAAAATTCTGATTTCATCAACTTTCCAAAGTTATAAAACATTGTTCATGAAAACTAGATTCATAAAAAAGTCAGGCCTTGACAATCAAAATTTCATACAAAAATCCTAATACAATGGTGTCAATATGATGTTAATATAAAGCCACAAACATAAAACACAAATCCTACCTGTAAGATATTCATGAAATCATATACATATCTTACTTAATGCTGACATTTTTAAAGGTTTTTTGTCCAAGTATCTGCTCCCTAAATGGTACCTTTAATTCATTTCAGAAAAAATTATAGGTTTATTTTATGATATGACATCCAGCCACAAATTTCACATAATGAGAAGGCTTGCTAATGAACCTAATCCAATCAGATTGCTCTCAAGTTATAGAATTTCAATAAATGATTATCTTTATCAACTTCAAGGGATGGGTAAAGAGAACTGCAAAAGAAAGAAATACCTACACCTGTTAATAAAAATATTTCAAGATCTAATGAATGCAGCATAACTATTGCAACTGAGAGTTCAATAAGAACCTAACTACCATAAAGAGCTTTCCAGGGAAATATGCCGAGTCAGTTATGTATTTTTACAACCACCTAGAAGTGGCAATCTAAGAACTGCATAGGTACACCCACATACAATATTAATTTAGCCTCAAACTCATTAGTTACAAAACAGACTGCGTTCTGACAAAATCCAATCAATTTATGGAAAATCAACAAAATAAATTTTCTGAACTAATTGAAGCCAACAAAAATAAAGTAATTACCTCGTAGTAAATTAATTTTTTGTCTCATTGACTTTGTGGAATTTTCTCAATATATTGATTTAAAGCAATACTTTGTAAATCCACAAATTTGTATTAAGAACACAACATAAGTTTGGACGTTGGACGTCATCATCAGGTAGTTTCTACAGAAGACATCATTGAATACATACCTACAGGACAGATGGAAGGGGAAAGTGATGATGAATGTTTGGTTTGAGGTGGGAGGTTTCCCCTTATTGAACATGACTTAAGTAGTGATTTTAACCAAAGATTCTCCATGTTCAAAATAAAGGGCATAGATTTTAAGCATTGGAAAGTTTAAAAAGTGTCCATTGCAAAGACATTATTGAAAATGAATTTTTATACTCCTCCCACTCCCCCCTCCTAGACCTACCACTCTTTCATTTACAGCATTTTACAATGCAGGCTGTGCTTCCCTTTCTTTCCCCTCCCATTTACAACCATCACTTTCCCCTAAATATCCCCTTCCCCATCCTGAAGGTGTATATATGATCATATCTTCTGTAGAAACTACCTAAGATAATGTTCAAAACCAAAACCTAGATTGTATGCTTAATAAAATCGTGTGGAATTACGAAGTGTTGCTTCAAATCAACTAGTGGTAAATTTTGAATTCCATGCAATTTTGCTGAAATATTACATGAATATAATATTATTACCAACAATTATTAATAAATCCTTCTGCATTTAATTTGAATAAAATAAGGATGTTTGGTTGTAAAGTCTTGCCTATTAAAAGTAATATTAATGGCTCCTGGATTTGTAGGATCAGAATACTTTAATTAATACATAAGTTTTTAAATAAAATTCTAAATTAAAACAGATAATTTGTTAATAGCACCCAGTTCAAGAAAGTGGGATAATGTAACTTCATTCCAAATAAATACACATTGATGGTTTCATTCATTAACATTCTGAATAAATTTCCAGCAGCATTTTTATCCACAACTTTAATGCTACATTTAAGAAAAAATCTTCATTTATGGATTAACATTTGGCAGTTTTATGTTAAACACCTATAAATAATCAACTGGTGGTATGGTCCTCAAATAACTCAATATTCTGCCTTGACATAAAAAATTCACAATCTAAAATTTGGACAATACCATACCATCTACCAAAATATTCACAGAGAAGCAGTCAAGGTGTTAGAATGCTCTACATGAATCTTCCTCCTTCATCCTTTATTGGTATTCTTGAGAGCCAAAAAAATTGTTTAAAAGGCAAAAAAAATCAGAATTTGTTAGTCAACCTTGCATTAATAAATGGCATAACAAACCCCAATTATGCCAATGCTAAATGGTAACTTGGTGGATGAAATTCCTTGATATTAAAGCATGTAACTTTGTCTTACATATATACTGTATTTGGCACACCCTGGGTTTCACTGAGTCGTGACATTTTTAGGTGTATCTCCATTTATGTACCTACAATATATGGACCTACAGAAGATTCTCTTTTGAGTTTTCTCAAATTTTACGGTGAAAAATCACAAAAACACTCAACCTAAATGCAGAGAATTACTAAAAAAAAGTCAATAAAAATATGAGATATTGGAAGTTCCCTACCACCTACTATGGAGCAGATGTTTAAACCAATAAGTTTTGTGATGAGAGATATTCATTAAAATTATACCCAGCATCTTCAAGTTCAACGAAGCTTAATAGAAGTAGGTGAATATAGACAATAATTCCAAGATTTGCTGGGGAAAATGAAATTAGTGTCAACATTTCTCAGCAATAAACTCACATATTTTTCCCAGTTCCTCATTATCGTGTATCAGGAACTCCTTTACACCTACTAACATGTTTTTTTACCTAAGAATACGATTTCTAAAATTCAAAGATGGGCAAGATTCCTAAGTTTATAATACTGTGACTCAATGGATAAGTATAGTCTCTCAAGGGATAAGTAGTTGAATATCAGAGATCAAAACTTCTGGGATGCTTTCAGGGAAATAATATAGAACTGAAACTGGAGGAGGACAGCCAATCATTTGAAAAACTTTGATTACACTAGCAAGGAGACTTTACGTAACCAATGTCAAGAATTATACAGACTTTTTTCAGGGAAAATAGAGAATTCAAAGGGAACTATGGGTTTCAACATTCAGCTCTATGAACCCAAATTAGAGAGGAAAAAAATAATCTCTAATGGAATATTAACACTAGCTTTCATCATGTAACACAACAGAACCATGGCCGAGTCAGTAAGATGTCCAGTAGCTGAACCAAAGGTTCCCACAGGTCTATCTTTATGTGTGTATGGTATGCTGTGTGCTTAATTTCAATTTCTAGAATTTTCAATATTTCTAACTTATTTTTTGGTTTCAAAAATTTGTAAATGTGTTACTGAAAAGGTTTTTTTAATGAATTTGCCCCTGCTTTGGATTTAATTTTCCAGTAAATTTATTTCTAATCAAATTGGGCAATACAGAATTGATACCCTTGAAATTAAAGAAAATTAAATTAAATGAACGTGTGAATTTTTAAACGTGCTTGCTCATCCAGAGTCCTTGTGAGAACCAAAGAGGTGTTGCTTGGAATGTGCAAAGAAAGATTTACTCACATCCATCCAATTACCAAATATAAAATTATTTCCTACTATGGAATAATTAACAATTGAAATAATTGAAACCTCTACACATTATTATAATTTATTATTATTGGTAATCTACTGGTTAAGGAAGGTTTCTGATGGACACACTCCTAAAGTAACCCTTCCTTCATTTCTGCATANNNTTCTGATGGACACACTCCTAAAGTAACCCTTCCTTCATTTCTGCATACTTCCTGCAACATTTGACAGCTATAATTTACCAATACTCTTAACGAACTACTCATAAAAGTTTGGTATAGGACACGTCACCAATATACCATATTTTTCTGGCTTATAGCATGCAGCAACATATAAAGCACAATCCATATTTTAGGGATATTTTGAGGGAAAAACATGCATCATATATAGCGGAAAATATGATAATTTTGATTATTAGTGCATAAGGCACACCGTGTATTTTAGGCATATTTTAAGGGAAAAGTGTCCCACATGCCGGCAAATATGGTACTAATTAAAATTATTCCTAATTAAAATCTTTATTTCATGAAACAGTTTTTGGCTGGAATTTCTCCATCGTGATGAGCTCAAAAAAAACACTGCATTTTCACACAAGAAATTAATTTCACGGCCATGGTTTCACCACCATTTGGCATCATCAGGTAAAAATTACAACTCCACAAGCCTTAAATACAAAATCCAGGTGGGGGGGGCATGGAATTGCAGTTGTTTTTTTTGAGCTCATTCAAAACCTTTCTAATTACTTTGACATGCACATTTAGATATACCACTGACCTCGTTGGCCGGACCCACTGTGTGGTTCTCGTGGGATGATTCACATAATAAAGCCTGCCAGCAGGAGTTCTCCATTCCTCCCACCCCTCTGGAAGATCTCCACTGCAACTTCCATTGGCTCCTCCACTTCCATTACCAGGACAGCTTAAGTTCCCCAAGTCATCGACAACAGCATTCAGACTGACTCCAACACCACTATTCCCTACCCCACCTCCTCCATTGATGCCTCCACCATCTCTTGACAAGAGTGAAACAACTATCTGTCCTTTCACTGGATTCGGGTCATCTGCATCAGCCTTGCACAAGTCAAGTCTTTGATCTGTTTTAAAACAGTAAAAACATCCAGAAATTGAAATTCTAGGTTGAAATCAGGGGATAAATCTGCACACAGAAAAACCAGTAATATTCTCATATTAAATTAATTTAAGAAATTGGATTGTATTATACATTAATTGGAAAATTTTTCAAATGATAAATTTTAAAGAAATAGATTTAAAACACCCTTTTCTAATGTAAGATCAAGAAAATAAGTCAAAAGCAATGCAAAAAAGTATTGACAGACTAGCTGCATTGTTCAGAGGTTACACCAACAGAGAATAAAGAATGGTGTAGAATTGTGCCTAAGATTATATGATTTGAAATTAAACTTTTTTCATACATCTACAATTCACCTCAATGGTGGATGTCAGGGGTTTCAAGGAGTAACAGAAAAAAATATAAGGGGAAAGAAGTGTAGAACTTAAACTGCTTACTGTGTTACTGACAGCAAAAGTAGCCCTAAAATTCTTGATTTATCCAACTATTTACTACTTCTATTTTAATGCACATTTTAAAATACACATGTTTACATGCAAAACCATATGTCCCAAAACTTTAATGTATTTTTAAAGATTTACTATTCTGGAATTCTGGCATTAGTCATAGTGAATAATTGTGCTAGCATTTTCATAACACTTTAGTACAATTTTCAAATCAAATACTGTATTATGGTAAACAATACCTATGAACTGATCTTTTTTAAAATGGTATTACAATTAACAATCATAAGAATACATAGTTTAAAATAGCTGCAGAGGAGCACAAGAACAAAAAATTACACAAAAATAAAATGAATCTATCCTTTACACAGTAAATAACACTTACAACCAGTATCTTTAAGCCTCTGGATGGTATTGGACATTATACGGACACAACCAAGGAATCCACCCCATTGCTTTTTGTGAATCTTTTTATGATTCCAAACACTGATGGTAATCCCATCTGACTTTCCTAGATATCTGAAATGATTTAATACATAATTAGATTAGAATATATGACTTGAACAATAAAGATTATTAACAAGCACTGAACAAAAATTTCAGTTGCTTACAAGTCATAATGCTGGTTCCACTTTGGATCCAGCGTGGATTTGCAAGTCTCAGTGCTATGACACTGTCCGGAACCATCAACACTGATTTTCGCAAATGGATCAGGCAGTCCTGGAAAATGTTAATATTTTAAGCAAATGAATGCAAAGAAAATAAAATGGAAAAGTACAGTTAAATCTTCAATAAAAAGCAAGATTATAAACCCTGATCATAACAATTAAAAATAAACCTAAAACATACTAATTGGAGCAATGAGTAAAATGCATTTTTTTAAAGATTTTTTACTTACTGAACAATTCTCTCCTGGCTAAGTTCCGTGCACAGAGTACTGTAAATAAAATATTATGAATTAGACCATTTCTATTAGCAAAATGATATCTCCTAAGGTATAATCCAGGAATTTAGTTAACCCATACCTAATAGCTATTAATTTTTCAATATGTTTGAAGAAAAAATCCCAGTGACAACAGATAATACAAATAAATAGCAAAAGGGTTTCAATGGCCAATATTAATTAACAATTAATTAATTAATATTGGCCATTGAAACCCTTTTGGTATTTATTTACCGTGGCTAAACTAGAGGTCCTTTATAATAGATAATACAAAGACTGAAGAAATACTTCAATGACATGAGGGGAGAAACTTAAACTGTAATTGAATGCTAATCAGAGACATATTTTAAGTCATACTGATGCAAACATAGTTCGTTGAACCATAGGTCAAAACATTAAAGACCCAACTCTGCCATGATGCTTGATTATCACACAAAGGACTTATTTGAAGTTGTTTATAGTTTGAACCACCACAACTATTGATGCAATTTTAAAAACAAATTTACCACTACCAAATGAATTGGAATGATTTTGTGGCTGCTAAAGGGAAGAAGTGTTGCCAATCCCTATGGTGTAAATATCCTATCACATATACATTTGGTGAATATTCAGTAATCACATGCGTAGAAATATTTTTTTCCGATTTATCACAGTTGAATTAGCTTCCCTGTCAGTTCAGGATGGGTGTGCAATACTGTTTCTGGCATGGCCCTTCGCAGCACAAGCTCATAATTGAATAGCTGAATAAATAATCAAACAATAAGTGACCACTGCCATATAAAGTGCTTTTTCTATGCTAATTGGTGTTATCAATAACCAGTAATTTATGTTGTACAAGAGGGGTAGTGTGTGCTAACACATAGTATACAAAAGTAAAATTTTATGTAATGCGCTGCGCTATGTCACTATTTCTAAATTACTATATATAACCTTAATCAGTAATCATATGTGAAAACTATGAAACAATGGAATATTTATCCAAATAAGTTCATAATCCACAATAAAACTGACATGTAACAGACTCTCACATAATGAAATTTTACAATAATAAAATAATTTGAGCATTCTCACTGAAATTTTCACGTGCATTGAAAGTTATTGAAAATTCTCACAATAATGAAATTTCATGATGAAGTGAAGGATAAGACTCAATAATTTTCCCTTTTCAATTATTTGAAGCAATCGAAAAATGAGTTGTACACCATATTATTGTCTGCATTGAAATGCTTAACTAATCTACAAATGTCCTGCAATAATCGGTTTTTAAAAATGAGCCATCACAATAATGGTTCAATTCTGTCCCTAGAAAGGTTTTGAATCTTTTGAAACACAGGTACACATAAACAGCTGTGCAAAAGGAAGATGTGGGAAAGAGGAAAGTGAAAATGCAGGGCTTGCCTTACTGGACAAGGCAGATGAGGGAATTTGGGAAAGGACAAAAGCAGGGCAAACTGAGGGAGCCCCTCACTCTCCCCCAAACCTCTCCTGGCAGTAACCCCCTCCTTTCTATTCTTTCAGTGTGTGGCTCAACCCATCCCTCGGAGGACACATCATAGCATTTCACCTTTCTGTCCCCCAGGGTCACCCCAAAAAAACTTGCTGGTTCCTTTACCTGCTTTCTCCTCACACTATGCCCTTAATCCTGCAGAACTCACTCCAGAGAGATAAATGTGACTCATCTTGTTGAGCTTCACTGGCCCAATTAATTTATGTGCTACATAATTATGCTACAAAAATACCATATCCCTGTGTCAAAAAATCAACTTCCGCAAACACCACAAATGCTTACAATTCATTCATTACAAATTGTTTTGATCATCTGGATTGAATTGGTGAGTGATATTTAGATCTTTCTGATTCCAAAAAAGGGCTCAAATAGGTGTACATTATGATACAAAGATACATCATATTTGTAACAAATTCACTTTTGATGAGCATGTCTCTAAAACTATACATTCATGAGACAAAACATGCTATTCAGACACTGTGAGCAGTTCAAATAATCACATTATTGCACTAACATTTGACTAATAGATAGAGAAAATGGTAGGGAGAATTTCTGGTATTTGTGATCACAGTAAGCAGGGAAACATTATTTTCCAAGAGTCCAGTAGGGCTGGCATGAACATTACAGGGTTAAACCCCTTTGACCACCCACACCCTACTAAGCATCTTCTCTGATTTTCAAGCTTCCCTTTTGTAAAACTCATTAACACTTAAAAGGCTTGAGGCATTATTAATCATTTAAAAACCATAAACTCAGAGGTTTTGGAGATTGGAGGCTTCTAAGACATGGTATGAAAAAGAATGGAGAATATAAAATTGATGAAAAGACAAATGAAGAAGTTCTGGGTATGGTTGGGGAAGGAAAACAGTTAAGGAAATTTCAGAAGACAGGGAAAGTGAAAAGAAAATATATTATAAGGCCATGGGCCGTTGAAGACTGAGATTGAAGGTAATGTTGGATTCAGTTCAGGGTTGGGAAGTCATCTTCAGAAATTGACTTATCTGGTAAATATCTTTGCACGGAATCATACATGGGTGAGCTCTTTGAGTAGTCTTGCCGGTATCTCCTCCAGCCCAGGAGATTAATTTCACTCACTTTGAAAGCATTTAGTAATAGAATTATCAACATCACAACGCCTGTCACTTGTGTGTTAACTACAAGGGGTGAGTCGCTTGGTTCATTCATATCGATAGAATATACCATGGAGGAAGTTGTCTAAAATATGCACTTCTGGATAATGTAGACAATATATAATGATAATTGTACAGGTTAAATGGCTATTGAGCCTTATGGACAGCATACTCAACTGCTGAATGGAGGCAAGGGGTTCAAATAAAGGAGATTTTAATAAGATCATTGCTGCTGCTAAATCCAGGTTGTGTGATTTTCTGGTTAACATATCTCTCTAAAAGCACAGAATGCCCCCTACCTATAAGATGTAAATTTCACACTAAAAAGGATATTGTATGAAGTGAGCTCTACCATCATCAAACCAACTTTGGCGATATCTGATCAATTACGAATTTTTTGTCTGATTAGACCAAATGGGCATCCAAGTAGTAAGCATGATGCAGATGTGTACGCTCAATTAATTTGATAAAATATTTTAAGCACCACTTATCAATATGCTATGCATCTGCAAATTCATTTCACCGTTTAGTCTCCACACCGAAGAGGGTTACGTTTTTGCCTACCCTATTTCAAAAATCTACAGCTAACAATCTGATAGAACATTTTAGGATAAGCGGTTCCACTGCATTTAACAACAAATTGGTGATAAGGTGCTACCGAAAATGGGTTAGAATGGCTACCTCTTGGAGCAACGACTCGTTTCCTGTGTACAATCAAACTAGTATTTGGACTGTGATACAACAAATTTTCTCCTATATGGATTAGTCTACATCACATGACAATACATCACTATGAAGTTGTATGCTCAAGACTGGTTTAGACCAGTGACGAATTTAAGTTACACAGATATTGCTTCAAACAAGCTTAAAAAGGCGAAAAATTCGACCAATGCCTACAATAACTACTTATCGAGGGCATTGGAGTAAAATGAACCTTTAGAAATGTCAAAGCTGATCATACCCACATCCATTGTTATCATGCCTTATTCCTCATCTAAAAGTTCAGATCATCTCCTGTACATGGTTCATTAACATTTGGCGTCTCGGAAAAGACAACCGTACCATTAATTAGAGCTACTTCAAAAGGATTACGACAGTTGAAGCAAACTTAAGAAACTGTCATTATTTGGGAAGATGTTTTCACGTAGAGTACGCTAGGATTAAAATCACAGACGTTCCTGAAAAACTGCCGAATAGAACGAATCACGTTCAATAAAAAGTAAGCTTGGACCCCTATCATACCTAACTATTACGTCAAACTGAACCAGTGTATATTTTGGTAACCCTTCGGGTCGACTTTAGCAGCGAGTACTTAGTCCGAAGAGTTGAAATCAATATCCATTATTCTAACGCCTTTAAAAGTCATTGGATGGAAGTTTAGCAACCAATACAAGGTGGTTTCAGACATAAAAGTCACAACAGCACATAAAATACACTCAGTGGTGGCCATGTTGAAATGGGGATAAAACAAAAACACTCCCTTTACACACCTTTCTCGTCATTTAACTGACCGTGTGGGCATGCTAGATAACCTCTTGGCACAACTTACTTGTTAGACGAATTTTCATTGCACCATTTCGTCTGCTGCCACCTGGATTGGACATTTTATTAACATAGTTCGTCACCACATCACGTAAATGCTGAAACCAACTCCCCCCCTGGCGACTCAACAACCGATGTGTAGATTGTGTAGATGCAAGCGAATTAATCAGCTTACATCATTTGCTGGCAGCAATGCAGCAGTCGTCCCAACGGTTGAAAGCGTTAGCGATATCTCGAACTGTTCGCAACTGGAAGGAATAATCGAGTTTGAACGGGACGGACCGACAGAAGACCGCGCGTAGTTTGGAACTGTTGTCGAGGGGTGTTTAAATATTTTTAGTTTGGTGGTTATAACGAAGAAGAATTGTTCTTCCACGGAAATAGTGTTTTTATAGTCTCTGATATATTTATTCTGTAATGGGAGTTCCTAGTTTTATCCAATTGCCATTGGTTTATGATAATTGATGTTATAATTTTCTGAAACTCCCTTTCCTTTCAGTTGGAGTACGTATAACCATTTTTCAGGTGATACATAATGAAATAAATAAGCACTTATTTTATCGCCATCTTTAACATTCGTTTATTTAACTTTTTTATTCTTTTATTTATAAGGACACTATAGAAAAAATTGCTGACATCATAATTAAAAATATTGATAAGAACAGTAAGGTAATTATAGAATTTGTGGACTGCAAAAACCTTAGACTCAGTTAATTCGGAAATATTACTGCAGATATTGAAAACATAGGAATCAATATTTTCAGAGTCAAATTTAATAATAGAATTAGTAAACCAAGTAACCTTGAATCTGGTGTTAAACAGGGCTCTATTTTATGCCCCATCTTGTTTCTAACTTAAATATATATAACATATCCACATGTATTGAAAAATGTTGTATCTTACTTTATGCAGACGATGTATATCAGCTCATCAAGATTTAGGTGTTGCACAGGTGAATTTCCAGAATCATGTCTGTAACCTGGAAAAATGGTCACATGATATTGATGTCATAATTGATGTAAGGAAATCTAAGGTTTTGTACATTATAAATAGATTATCTAAATGGCACCCAAATCATGGGAAACTGCATGAACCTCGTATCGATGAGAATATTAACAATTTATCAAGTATATGTAAAAACATGGAACAAGTTTCAAAGTACAAATATTTAGGTGTCATATTTGACCAACTGTCTATGTACATAGAGCACTGTGATAAGTTATGTAGTAGGTTGAGGAAAGTATGTTGCCAGATGCACTACATTAAGAATTTTGTATCAATAAATACTATGAAGACAATTTATTTTGCTCTAGTAGAATCTATGCTGAGATATGGTTTAACTGTGTGGGGTTACAATAGTTTTTCACACAAGAAAAAGATTTGTAGTTTGCAGAATAGAATTATCATAATTGTTGATAAAAATGTAAACAGATATTCCAAGAACTCAAGTTAACATGATATCAATAACACCTATAAATTCTTACAAATACTACCTCTTGAGGACTTACTTACATATGACTTAGTAAAAGAAAATTATTTAACTAACAAATTTAAAGTATTGAAAATTAATCATCATGGTATGGGAAAAAGAAATGTATGTAACTAAGATGTACCAAAATATTTTAATAACTGTGGTGGAAATAGAATGAGAGTTGTG
>LYUA01001843.1:272632-290971 GCA_002093875.1 Calopteryx splendens | reverse complement strand
AAAAATTTCCCCCCCCCCCCCCCCCCCCTGGTGCTGCATCCTAGATTGTTCGCACTAAATTTCTGCATTTGCTAGTCTCTTCCAAGGAAGAAGGGGGAAATAGTAAATATTCACAACTTGTCCTTCATCCTTGGTTGTTTTCATAGTTTATGATAGCTTGTTCAGAATTTTTCATCAACTCCGGTTGACTGATGGTCGGGTTAAATGTTAATAATTATTATTTGTGTCTCATTAATTTAATCATGTTAACTGATTTCTAAATCAGAAGATATAATTCAGAAACCAATTAATCTAATTAGCAATGGAATTATTTTCATTGAATTTTTATAACTCAAAACAGTTTTACTATTTTTCCAACTCAAATTACAAAATGCCTTTGCAGAGAAGTCTCAAAGGAATTGGTTTTTGTTTGGAAAATTTTGCATCAACCCATTGAAACAATTTGGGATAATAGGACAATTTGATACCTTGACTCCTTAAAATGTATTAATTTGGAATAGCTAAAACTAAATTTTATAACCATTAGCTTTTATATTTTTGAAAATAAGGTGAAATATACCCCTTTACCCCTACTTCAACAAATATTTTGTGTGCTTTGATAGTATAAAAAGTAATTTTCATTATTTTTTCTAGATACCTCCTCTTCTACCACAAGCAGATCCTTGAATATGAATAGGAGAGTTGGGTTCAACTAGAAATTGTATCCAGTGTTAGAGTAAAACCATTGAATAAGAGTCTAATGAGTGAGGAAAGTTGGTTGTGGTGGTGATTGAAAGTGTAAAGTGTAATTTACAATTGACTACTGTGTGTATAACTATTATTTCATTGGTATAAAATGTTTACATAACCTTTCGAAAATAGGCAGTCTATCAATAAGTGCTATATGGATGTACATGATCTAATTAATGTCTATTTGATCAGTTTATGTAAAATATGATTGTGAATGATGAATTACTAATGGTACATCTTTATGTAATGTGGACTGCTTTTCTGTAAAACACTTCCTAAATAAGTATTTGTAAAATAAGTTTTGGGATGTGGAATTTGGTTGGTAGGTAGCAAAAATGTTTTTATTTTGGTGTTTACAGGTGTATTGCAGTTGATGGACATTTGAAATCACTGAGATTATAAAAATTAATTATAATAATTGATATTTTTTCCAATTGACTATTGCTGATATTCAGTTATCAGGTCAGTGCTCTGCTCTTGGCTCTTTTCATAAAAATGTGGGAGTTTTTATTCTCAACTAGCCGGAAACATGCAATGTCATCTTCTCAGTAGTATTGACCACTGTGTTGGTTACTTGTATTATTTATATTTTAACTTGGGAAAATCCTTTAGGATGTGTTCTCCAGTGAAAATATTTATTTTGATTTTTATAGAATTTCTAAGTAAAGGCAAAATCCTATGTATATTTACTTGTGTTAAATTTGCAGACTAATGAACTGTACCTAATTGGAGAAGGAAATAAGACTGTTAATTATTTTATTTAAGAATAAATCACTTAAAAATAAGACTACACGAGCCATAAAATGTATTAAGTGACGCTGTGTGTAATGAATTGAATCCATTAGTATCCTACATTGTGCACATACTAAAGCCTTTGCACAATCATAAGTTTTGTTATTTATATCTCCCACCGAATTGTAAATCCTTTGGGGCATGGGCGAGATGGCTTCATAAGGCAAGTAGTTATATTTAAGTAATTACATGTTCATGGAATTTTATTTTTTGAAAGAGAGTTCCGTGGAAGTAAGGAATGGCCATATACCTAGATTTTACGAGAAGTAATGCTGAGGAACGAAAGCTATTGTAAATGTATTACAGTACGATAGGAAATATTTTTTTAATGTAGAAAGATCGAATAAATATAAAGCTATGTTTTTATACATTTGCACTAATTTTTCTAAAGGTATTGTGTGCTATAAATTATTCTTTCCAAATAGTACCGCGAGCTGCGATGTTTTAGAAACAAAATGGCGCCACGGCAATTTCATATATCATCTGTACGGTGAAAGACGTCTGTAATCGCTGTATCACTTCCGGTCGTGTGTGGTGCATTTTATAACCGAAGATTCGTCAGCTGATCTTCAGAGAAAGAAATTTTCTGATAAATTGAGAAAAGCATGTCAAAATCCAAAAGAATTGTAAGCATTTGAATGAAAAAGAAATTTTAGCAATATCCTCTTTGGTGTTTATTTTCTGTAGTTATTATTAATTTAGCAATATTAGTGTGGTAAATAATAATAAGAAAGCTTGGAGGACTAAGTTAACATAATGTTGGCATTTCCATATGAAAAAAGGTCATACTGAAACAGAGGGGTCCCCATCTATTAAAGGGATTACGCTACTCTCTGTCTTGGTATTGGTAACATTATTGAAGGAATAAAACTACAAAAATATTATCTTAGAATTCCTTGTTTGTCTTAAAAACATTTTCTAAATCAGACGGTTCGTGTGCAGTCCCCCGATGGAACGAAAAGGGTTGAAATAGGGCCGTATGATACTACCAAGCTGCTGTATGAGAAGGTAGGAAATTCCATATTTTCACTGTTTTCTTTTTTATATCAAGTTTTGACATCCATTGAAATTTCACGTATATTTGTAAATTTCATTGTTAAATTAAATACTATTATGATATGTTTGTTTCTGATCATAAACAAACTGGTACAGTAAATCAAACTTATGCATTCTATCCGAGTTGATGTTATAATGATGATAATTACAACCTTATGCTCGAACATCAATAGGTACACGATGCTTTTGATCTGACTGGCTTTGGGTTTGCGCTATATCGTAATCGGGAGAGGAAAGATGAGTTGATTTCGTCTCGCAGCCACACGGTGATGGATTCACGGTTGGCTCATGGAGATATGATTTACCTCAGTCCTCTTAATGGCACTTTACTGCATCCGAAAGGCCCTTCTGTAAGCGACTATTGTGGGAATACAAGTAAGTTGGTCAAATCACCTCATTTATTGATGTGCATATTGTGGCATATATCCGTGACATTTCTGAAAAGAAATTCAGAGACTTGCTTAACATATAACCTTTATTTTGTTTAATAAATCAGGTGGAGAAGTTGTGCAGGTTGGTAGCTCAAATCAGGAAGGATTTGAAAGAAAGTCATCCTCCAGCTCTTTGAATCAATTAAGTTCAAACTCTTCACGAGACGCAATAACAAATAAAATTACTGCAAAAGAAGATGATGTGGATTTTCAGCTTTGGAAAATGGATGGCAAAATACAGCGCCAGAGAGATAGAAAGCTGTGAGTACCTATCTCATCATGGAGAGAAATCATAGAATGATCATTCTGCTCACTTTGAAAATTTAAATTGAGGGATTCAACAATGAACCAAGGAAAAAATTTGCTTTTTAAGAGAGTGGTGTTTTAAGATACAGCGAAATTTTAGCAGTTTGACCTTAACTTCACCAAACACCTTCAGTGCCTAAAAATCTCAAACAAGGCATTACTCCCAGTGTACCTGTTGTGAAATTATGTTTCTGCTTATTTGCGTGGAAAACTTTTACATAAGTTAGGAAAACTGCCATGCATTTTTGTTTCATATTTAATGGAAAAAGTTCATTGCTTGTGCAAAAGAGATCTCTTTCCAGATCTTTGATTAACTTTTTACAAAAATCATTTTTATAGCATGCTTAATTACCAAAATAAAAAGTTCATCAGTATTAGGGGTCAAAGCACAGACCATTCATCTTGCTGAAATAATATGCAGGCCCCTGTGCCATCCATGTTTCTCAATTCTGATTCAATTTGATGGATTTAAGGAGCTAGAGCTTTTTGTCCTCTGTAATTCATTGTGAATGGGCTATCATACTGTTGATCTTGGATCACATGCATCTGTGAGATTTGGGAGGTGAAAGAATCCCAGGACTTTTCACTCAATGAATCTATTCTTTAGTGATAGGAAAAAGAAGCAAGCTACATAGAAGATTACTTCCAAGGAGATGTAAATTGTTGATATTAAGCTAAAAAAATAACTTTATTAGGTTTCAAGAAACTTTAACTCTGTCCCTTGAACATTTTATGCATGTAAGTGAATGTTTGTGCATATGTACATGGAAAACAATACACTGTGAGCAGAATGTGTTATCCCATGCATGCACAATTACACTAGACCAAAGACCCTAGAGGTCTTGTAAGCTGTTATGTTTGCCCTCTTTTAGAAATAAAAGATACATTAAATTCAATGGGATTTTAGAATTTGATAGTATATGAAAACCAATGGTACATATATGACAGTTGTGTTATTATAATATAACTTACAGTTAGTAAGCTACAACAGTATTATTATTTGAGAAATTTATTAAAAAATGCCATATCTTGTGTCCTTTAAACAGACAACTTTTTATTGCTAAATGGGATCATTGATGGTGTGTGTACATGAAGATAGTATTATACTTAAAGAAATCATGAGTTGCCTCCAGTAAATTGGAATTGGTGATATATGGAAAGGCATTAATCTATTGCAATTCCCAATAGATGGGGTTTCATGTTTAGATGTACATACATATCTTTGTGCGAGATACGTTTGCCTACCCCTTTTGAGAGCAGACAAAATAAAAAAAAATGTCCCATTTTAGGTTATTTTAAGGGACCTACCCCCTTTCATTAATTCCTTCCAATATGCCCTGTCCTTTGATGCTTCTTTCACCTCTGTTACATTCATAGATTGTTTCAAACGTGATTGCCTTTTCATGATATATCTAATATTATCTGTGATGAGATTCACCTCCACCTCATTCCTTAAGGAATGTCTTGGTCTATCCCTTCCTCAAACCATTTATTCTTCTCTCATACATCTGTTTGGTGATTTATCTCTCATCCTGTTTCTTAGCTTGACCAAAACAGCTTAGCATGCTTTCATACTTGTCTATCACTGAAATATCCAATTCACATTTGTTCATCACCGACTCATTTCTCACCCTATCACTCCTGGTTTTACTACAAACACTCCTCATATCCCTCCATGCTGACCTTAGACATGTTTATTTTTTGTTACATTATCATACAAATAACCACCAAAAATGGCTATCCAAAAGAAATCATTGATATGCTGTACAGGTAGAAACTTTCTTGATTAGTGAAGGTATATATTTATGGTACCCAACCTTGCAATGAAGCAAGTTTCCATTCCTAGGAAATATTTCCCTGAAAGTACAATGTCTATTTCTTAGCAGGAAGTGAGAGCTGCCTTCTATAATAAGTCCATGTAGGTAACCTCCTCTTTGCCACACAAAGGATCAAATAAGTTTCCATTGCCAGAGCAGTCGACTGCTCAGATTGTCATGCTGTTTACATAGGGCCAACAGGGAGAAGATTTGAAAGGAGGATAAAAGAGCAACAAGACTCAAATGGTGTAATTTTAAAGAGATTGTATTGTACCTTTCTATTCATCTCCTCTTTAACTAATAAATATAAGACTCAATGTTGGAAAATAATCTATTGCTGATATAGGTGGTACAGGAATATTTTCAACACAGGTTGAAACTTTCAGACTTGATCAGACCTGTAAGGGTAGCATAGGTATCAGGGGAGTAGGATTATTTAAAAAATATTTATTTAAGAAGGTAAGACTTGTAGTGAGTCACATTTGATCTTAAGGCTCATAATAACAAATGGCATTGCAGATTGTCCCAATGCAGTGTATATTTTTTATTCAGGAACAATCTTACTAATAACTGAGCATGTAATTCACTTCTAAATCAGTGACTATGGTCACTTTTTGATAATTTTGATTTGCTAATTGGCAATAGAATTTAAGTCTATGTATACACAACTGAGTTAATGGTGTTATGGTCTTCCTGTATTCAAATATTGCTCATTCTTTCTTTTCCTGCTCTCCTTCCCTCTCAATCATGAGAGGAGGGGAGTGTATCCCCATGCCCCCATGGGGAGTGTATCAGTGAAATTTATAAAAAATCCTAATGGGATTCTTATTATTGCATAAACTGTTTGGAATCATCATGAGGAGAAGATGGAAGGAGACTATGTATTCTGAAAGTTTGTACCAGAAAAGTAATCACTTTCTTGAATCACTTTTATTTGAACATCTGTTCTGCCTGTTGATATATCTTAAGTAGATGCAAAGTAATAAGCAAGTATTAGTACAGTCATCCTGGTTCAAGACAAACTGTAACTCAAAGAAACAATAACTAAGAATGGTCAACTTGCTTTTGTAAGTCATTGTTTTATTTATCTAGTTGTGATTGTGTGTCAGATTTTTCTTAAGCATTTTTATTAATTGATAACATGGAATGCCATTTCAGCAGGTTGCTCTCATAATGTATGATCAACTAACTGCGTGGGGACACTTCACATTAAATATCATTAACCACTAATTTTGGTTGCTTATTTCTCATTTATTTCTTTGGGAATTATATTTATCAGGTGTGTGTATGACTATGTTCATTGTTTACTATATGATTTATGAAAACTTCCAGCACTTATGTTAACTTTAGTAGGTATTTATAACTGAAAACATCTGTGGGTATAGTAACTGTTTCCTGACAATGTGCTTCTAAACCTTGTAGCAGTAATGTTTCCAAGAAGAAGTATAAAACCTTGAGCTAAAATGGCAGTTTGATGTTTTACTATAAAATAGTTTTTATGCTATAGTATTAAGGTTCAGCTCACCTCTAGTGAATTAGATTCAACTGCAGGATTTCTGAAGGGATTCAGTTTAAATCATAAACTCTTCATTTGATTCGATTTGGCCATATCCTGAACACAATCCTAATGTTTTTGGTTATTTTAAAATAAATTGACTTGGATTATTTTTGTTTGTGGCAGGTGTCGACATGGACCAAATGGCTGTTGTGTGCATTGCTCACCCCTTGAGCCTTTTGATGAAGTTTATCTGAAAGAACAAAATGTGAAGCATATGTCCTTTCATGCCTATCTCAGGAAGTTGACTGCAGGAGTGGACAGGTGAGTTAATGTTATTGAGGAAGGGTGAAAATGTTAAAATAAGATGAATCGTAAATACATTATCATGGTGGAATCCTAAACACATGCCTAAATGCTACACAATGTCTTTATACTTACTTTTTTAGTGCTCAATGCTCTATAAAGTCCAGTTGAGATGCATTTGATTCACGTAGTTATGGTGTGCAATTTCTGAAATGGCTAACTAGGCAATTTTTTTCATTTTTTGAAGAGTGAGGACAAAATGTCACTCAACAGTAACTGTGTGTTAGTGGTGCCTGGCCAATATTTAAACATTTCAATGAAATGAGCCACCTTTATATTAACATTGGTTTAAAAAGGGGGAAAGGGAAGCCTAGGGGTCCGCTAGTTGACTTCTCCAGGGTTCTTCAAGGGATGCTGATAGTTATTATGTGGTGGAGTATAATGGAGTAATTATATGATTACTTGGGTACCAAGGTTTCCTATACATTGATCTTCAAAGGTACTAGTACTAAGACACTACAAGCATCAATCATTTAATCTGTGTATATCTGTAATATCGCTAACAGTGGCTGTAAAATTAATCATGTATACTTAATTTAGGAGATAGTTTGGTACACAGTCATGGAGTTTTAAGTATTATTAGTGCCCTGCTAAACAACACTCTTTGTTTGTCCAGGTTAATATGTTGTTTGTATGATAAATGACTTTTTGAAGAAAACTGTGGTTAGGATATGGAGAAATGGAGAGGAAAATATATACTTATACTTGTAACAATTGCAGTTAAACATTGGTTCACCTATTTTCACTACCCTACTTTTTTTATCACAATAAAAATGAGACCCCTTAAACTGCCATATGTATAATGAATACCATGCAAATCAGATGAAAATTGGATTTTTGGCCAACTTTTCAGGTGAACTGGTCCACTGAGGAGGGTGGGTCTGTAGGCCATGGGGGTGCCAAAATGCTCTTGGATCCCCCTGGAAAAAAATACCAATGTTACACCTATGCACACCCGGGTGCTGCATTTGTGTTTCAACAGGATGGAGCAACTGCTCACACATCTTGAATTTCCGTGGCAGATCTCAATGAATGTTTACAGACAGAATTATTACTCATTTTGGGGATGTCAACTGGCTCACTTGCTTACATAACATTTCAGCACCAGATTATTTTTTGCTGGGCCAAGTCAAAAGTCAACAGAAGTCAAAAGTCAACAAAAGAACAAGTCACCCTCAGCTGATATTGTGAGATATTATATAACATATAATATTACTGAGTTAAAAATAATTGATTTGGGAGTGTATTAAAAGGATCTCTATCAGCATTATTCTGAAAAATTGTTATCATCCTTGTGATCTCAATGACAGGAATGTCTTGTACATAATGGAGTTAACTTATTAAGTGCCATATTCGATAAGTGATGTATTACAATAAAAGTGCAATGAAAGCTAGCATGTATATATCAGTTTCAATAAAATTTTCATATTTGCTTTGAAAAGTTATTTCAACTCAAGAACTATTAGGTGTTTTTGAGACCCTATTTTGTGTAAACATTAATTTTCTTCTATTTTTTACTTTTAAAGTACAGCATTATGGCCAAGCTTAAATGTTGTATAAAAATGGATTATTTTTTCAAAATTAATTCTATGAATTCGATTATCATGTACAAGGCTCTCTTGGGTCTGGCTATGAAGCATAATGAATCAATCTGCCGTAGGGTCAATTTATTAAGTGAAATCCATCAAAATTGTTTTTTAGTTTGCTTTTTAATGCTTTCTTAGAGGAAATCTTAAACACCAACATCTATTTGTACCTGATGTTTTGAGCAGTATAATTTCCTTTATCAGAACATGTAAATTATAGCTTAGCTTATAATTCCAATCAAATGCAACTCAAACTATGGCAATTGCATTCGACATGCAATCACACTTATTTAAGTAAAAAAGAAGAATATTAATTCAGGTAATTTTAGTTTGGTATTTAGTGTAATTAAGCTAAAAAATAAAATAATTCAAATTGTGTTCATGACCATAGAAATTCAGTTAGAAGATATGTTTCTTATGTTGAGTTTTGAATTAGCATTCTATAATTTGTCTCAGCACTGCACCTTGATGTGCTTAGCGCTAAATATTATTATTTGCTCACTGATATATTATTTCAGGCGATATATATATACAGTGAAACCTATTTTCATTTATTTTTGTTGAGAAATCCAAGAAAAACCATGGATATAGGTAAATGATCATGGAGCCTCTGTAATATGAATAAAAGCTGTGATTTTTTTGTTCATACATTTATTAAATCACACAATGGATATCACTGCCATTGTTATTTTCATATTTAAGCCCAATTCACAGTTTCACTTCTATTAAAATAGTTCATTTGCAAAATTTCCCATTTCCAAAACAAAATTTTAACTCAATGTCCATTGGTGTTCATTCTTCTCTTTTGGTGATGTTTATCTTCATAAGCAATTTCTTGGACTCAAATGCACAAAGAAAATCTCCCTGAACCTCAGCACTGGATTGGATCCAATTTCTTTGTCATCACCATGATCTCACCCTTCCCTCCCGATCTTCCGCCATGTGCACAGACCATCCACTTCCCACTACATTAATCCCATACACCAGCTATGAAGATCCCCTAGTTCAGAGATACATTAAATTCAAGTTCAATAAACTTTGTGACATTAATTGACCTTACTTTTGAAGGCAATTTGTCGAATAATTTACACTCGTGTGTGTTTTCATGAAAGCTACTTGTATTACCTAGTTTAATAAAGCTGTGGATCATTACAATTGGTTCACGAGTATCAACACACTTTTTTATGCATTGTAAAATTATTGGTAAAAAAATTTTATCTGTGGTATGTAATCAATCAATTTTGCTCTCAGTGTATTTAATCCTGACCCTTGGACCAAAGAGTAATCTTGCTAATCTTTTTCATATGCCACATTTTATTAGGTACATACTGTATTTCCATATCTCTCTAGCTTTAACTTCACCTCTTGCTATTGCTTGCTGCAGTTGCTTGGTATGCCCTTAAATTAGTAATCCTATGCGTTAAGTACTTGCAGATATTTTCATATGGTTTTCCTTCTAGAAGGTATTGTGCATCCTATCAGATTCTTATTCTTTTATGACAGTGATTTTAGTGAGACTTTTGTTGGATAATATATCCCTAATCGTATCAAGCTGCAATATTTTGCATCATGCTCGATGCAACTGGCAAACATAAAACGACAAGGATGCACAAAAATTCTTATTTTGACATGATCAGTAACATTTTCTTCTTGTACCACTAAACCCTTATATAATATAAATTTAACAATTGAATCCTGAACAGATTATTTTATTCTTTCACATAGTATGCTTGTTTCACTGTACCAAAAAAACACTATAATCAACCTGAAGGTTGGCTTGATAGGTGAGGGTGGAGTCCATCCAATACAAACCTCAACAGCATGTAAATTCACACACCAGGGTTAGGGGGGGCAGCTCCTTTCCATGTGCCTTTTGCGGTTTCCTAGGAAGATCTGGTACCCAAAAAATCACATATCATAGGTTTCACTCTGCATACTTCAAATTTTAAAATTGTGGTTATATTGAGAAGTTAAAAATATGATTTTGAATAGGATGGCTCACTTCCAAATTATTGTAATGCATCAATTCTTAACAAATTTTATGACTACACCAAAAAAATGTGGTTCAGTGAACATTCCCCCTTACTTTTGTAGTGGCCTGTCCTTCTGGTACTCATTATTTTTATATTTAGGCCGACAAATAGCTCATGATCAATTACAGTGGACAGAACGTAAAGAGAACACACTAATGCACATCCATGCCCATAAATGATGAAAAACCACTCTTAGGGGGGATTCTAGCCTGCAATCTCTGGATTAGCATGAGCATCCTATTATTGATGGTCTGTCTCTCTGAAACTTCTTTGTTACAACACATTAGAAGCTCTCACCTGGGTGTCTTGTGAAAATTGGTTGGCGAAGTACCAATGAGGAGTGATTGAGTAGAATATATTCTCAATGATAGGGAGTACAAAAATGTTGAATAATAATTGAAGCAAGTGATTAGACATTTTAGTAGTTATTTAGAAACACTGAAAATGCAAAAAATGGATGAATCAGATTAACTTATTATGTTTCTTTTCCTCTGTGAATTTTATTGGAGTTAGCAGCTAAAGTTCGCGGTTGTATGGAGCTGAATAAAAATACTGCACCTCATATAACTCATTGTGTAATTGTGACTATATGCATGAGGAAAATTAAGAAAAACGTTTTGATGTTATCTTTAGAAGTGTTGGTGGCACAGACTCACTATTTCACCTAAACAAGAGGCTTAGGGGCCAAAGACAAGTATTCAAACTATTATGAAGTTAGCCTGTTGTGAACATGCATTGTAGAGAGTGTACACAGGTCAGAAGTAGCTCTTGATGATGTTGTTACATGATTGATTAGGAAAACTTGTTGTTGGTTGCCAACTTTTCTCAAGACAGATGTAAATACTACCCATCCCACTCACTCCATGTCTAATCAACTCCAAATAACACATCAACCCTCAATTTTAATTCATATTTATGTGATTCTTATTTTTCCTTGAGTCTAGAGAGTCCTGATTATTGCAGCTTGATGTGTGACTGGAAAATGTATTGCAAGCAGTTTATGCTAGCCATTTTGAACCCTTCAGAATGCTGCCTTAAGTGCAGTTCTAACTGTTGGGGTCTTTAAAATGTCATGCTATAGTTAATCAAAAGTAGACATTGCCATGTATGAACAATGCTAATACAACTCTCAATGTCATTCAAACCCTTACCTGATTTTCACCATTATTTAGGGATTATAAATTCTTAATTCATTTTTAGGGATTGCAGATTCTATATATAACTGCTTTTAGAATGAAAAGGCATTTGATTAGGTTTGGATTTATAAATTTTTACATAATTTCCTATAAAAATATTTGCTCAATCCCTGATGAACAAACTACAATTGTTTTAGACTCCATAGAGTCAAACTTCAAAGAATCTATATGGTCATTGCACAGTTACTATTCTGAGCAAATGCTAGCTTGTTAATTCATGTGTGAATTACTCATTGATGTTCACAATGAAAATTAATAATGAAATCTTTTGTAATTTTCCGTATAAGTTTTTTAAATAGATTGTAGTTTTAGGTCACCAATATCATTCTTAAGGTATTGCAGGCAAGACACAGAAAAAATACGTGGCAAAGTCTAGTAAATATGCATTGAGAAGGAAAAGAAGTAAAATGTGGTTGTTTATGGGAATTATTTGGGTTGTGAAGAATATTGTAATGATGTAAAAGGGGGTAACGAAAGGGATGAGGTTACAGTAAGTTCTAATAAGGAATGAGAGATGGGGGCTAATGACATGAGGAAATAAAGGAAAAATGCTGAATAAGGTTTTGTGATTATATTTTGTCAGGGAAAGGATTTGCAAATTCCAAATATAGAGGGGAATTTTTAAAATCACTTATATCAATCAAAACAGACACCCAGTGATTTTATTTTTTTAATGTTTTAAATGCTCTGAAAAGACAGCATATAGAATTTTTAAGCTTAGTGTAAAGTGTTAAGTATGAAATTCTCCATCAATGGACAGTGTTAGTTTAATGTGTGAATGTATTCAACTTTCCCAACATCTCCATATTTTTCCAAGTTGACATGTTGATAAATACTCTGGCTTGGCTACTTATATAAAATATTTTGAATCTCAATTTCATGGTTTTTTTTCAATGGACAAAAAGCCATTTTTCATATTATTTACCTGGGAGTATTCGAAGCAGTTACTTCAAACTCATTACTTATGGATGGGAATTGCCATTGTGTGGGCAGTTTCATATTCGGTATGTTGACATCTTTTGCATTGTTGAGTCATTTAACCCTTTAACTTGGGAGGCCAGTTTTCCAAGCTACAACTGTGTGTGGGGAAAATGCAAGGGGAACATTTTCCTTTCCATTACATGCTACGCATTTGCAGGTAGTGGACCCTTACAATCTGGGACAACCTTTTTCCTCCTCTTCCTGATAAGAATAAGAAAGGATGACCAGTTGAAGGAGCATTAGCACTTGCGAGCAAAACATATTCCTGAGATATGAACTGATTATACGGAACAATTTTCATGGTGAATACAACATCAAGCTCTCAGGGAGGGAGAGGGATATGGCAAGTATCGCTCCCTGCTGTGAGAGTTGGGCTGGCCTGGACCCTCAGAGTGGGCCTCTAGGGGCGGACGACCATAAAATAGGGGGGTGGGGTCAGATGAGCAAGCTATGGTCAAACATACAAGAACGTTTTCCCCGCAGCCAATGGGTTAAAAGGAGCTTAATCCCTAGAAGTTTTAATAAAATATTTATTGTAAATTTTTCTGAAGGAATATATAAATCAAAACCATTATTATTTTCATGAGAAAAAAATGCAATTTTTGAAATGCTTATGGTCAAAAAGAATTTCCTAGATGTGTCTTTTTTATACTTTCTCCAAGTAAACTTTTATAATAAAAAAATTTACTTCTACTCCAGGTGGTTTTCAGTATGAAATGGCATTCCTTTTAGAGTATTGGCAAACCTTTCTTCTATATTCTAGAATTATGCATGTCAAACATAGGATTCCTATAACAATTAACCCAATGTTGCTCACAAGTACAATGGGTTTGTACTATCACTGACAGTTTCATTCTAGTATCTATTATTATTTCCTCTACAAGAAATGTTTAAATGCATGCCAATGCCTTTCTCATGGTTATGGTACCAGACATCCAGTTTTCCCCAGACATGTTCTCTTTTTAAGGGCATATGGGTGGGATTTTGGTTTTGAGTTAAAAAATGCACACATGAATGAAGTGTCTTTTTTTTTGCTGAAATTTCCAACTTTTGTCGTTCATTTCTATTTTCTTAGTCCTGAATTAGCCTAAAACTTTAATTGGTAACCCTAGTAAATGGAAAGATATTAATTTTATGTCTAGACATGGACTCAATTATATAAAATTAGAGAAGTGATTTTTTATGGTGAACTTTCTTCATTGTATGCCACCTTTGTGGCTCTAATCAGAAGTCTAAATATTTTATGTGCAAGAAAAGTGAGAATTGCACTATGTCCATTCAGGATGATATTAGACTAAAGCCCAATTCTCCATGGGAATTTATTTTAGAGTGTGGGTGAGACATTCTTTTTGACTGGGTAAATACAAAAATAAGGAAAGGATATAGCACTTTTCCACAAAATAAAGTGCTATATCCTTCCCTCATTATGGATTCCTTCCATTACATCAATCCTGAAACTGTAATTCGTAAATACAAAAAAATATACTTCCTAATTAGACCAGGCTCATAAACTAAAATGTCTGGACTTTAAAATATATTTGATCCAGTAATGTAGCCAGCTTAGTTATTTTCATATTTGTTTATTATTTCTCATGTAGTTAGTAATATATAGTCCATATGCTGTACTTAGTTCAAATTTTTAGAAGTCTAGAAATATTTACATTAAATATTATAAAATTTAATTTTTTAAATTTATCTATACATCTTTTCATAACACATAAGTAAAACTATTCAGGGATCTAGGTAATCTAGAATGGTGTTGATTTGTGTGCTTGTTGCAGCTTCTTCGGTAATTAGTTTTAATGAAGCAATCTTTGCATTTTTTGCAACCATAAATTGCTATTATTAATTGATACCTTATTTTTCCTACATTTTTGAAGAACTCAGAAATGTTATTTTCCAAAAAGTATCAAACCCATCTTTCATTCACCTTGAGGTAAATAATTCAAAAGTCATTCATGTTTTGTTTAATAAATTCCAGTTTATTTACATTTTTGAACAGTAAGTACATTCATTATTTTCAAGAACTTATATGGTCATCCATAAAGTTCTGCTCATTTTGAAATTAAAACTACACAAACCATCATTAGTTGATGTTTTTTTTATTTTGTGAAATACAAATTTACTCATTATTCCACATAATCACTGTCCATGTTAAACATTTGTTATCGCATATCACCATTTTTTTAAATTACTTCTCGATACTCCTCTTCTGCCAGATTCTGCAACCATTTTCTCACAATAAATTTAACCTCATTCTAATTTGTTAGAGGAGGGTTGCAGTAGTCCAGTGGATAGAACACTGAGCTACTAACTGGAGGTCCTGTGTTCGATTTCAGGTGATACCTCTTGGCACCCTCAGCTTCACCCAAGCTGTGTACATTTTTTTTGGTGCCAGGTCACCTTGGAAAATCACAGGTGGTATAGGGAAAGGAACTGGCCACCCTACCTTGATATGTATAATTCATATGCCGTTGGGTCTAGTACTGGGTGAGCTCTACAATCACCTACCAAACCGACCTTCGGGTTGATTACTTTGTTTTTTTTTTTAAATCTGTTAAGTGTTGTTGTCTTCCCAAAAATGTCACTTGGAGCTAGGTCTGGCCTGTGTGGGAGATGATCAAAACCTTCCCACTTGAAGTCATCCAACATCATTTTTGGTCTGTTTTGCTGCATAAGGATGCTTGTTGTTGTGGAGGAGCCCCCTTTCTCAATTATCCTGTCTGCTTGTTTTGGGGTACTTTTTGCAGATTCTGCAATGTTTTTCAATATGCATCAGCATTGATTCTTGTATTATGGGGTATAAGTCGATGAAGAGAAGACCTTTGCATTCCCAGGACACTGTAGCCATGATTATCTGTGTCGAAAGAACTTGTATGCCTCTGGAGAGCCCTTGTGACACGACTTGAGGGACAGGCATTCCTCCTCAAGAATTACTTGGTAGAATCAAGTTTCATCTTTTGTCACAATGTGATCCAGAAATGCATTGTCTTTAAGTTGCAAAGTAGTTGCAGAATTTGCGGAGAAAGAGCTATTGAGAGGGTATTGAAAAATTGGTGATGCAGTATGACAAATGATTGAACTTCAGCAGTGATTATGTGCAAAAATGAGTAAATGCATACGTGTTACATGAAGTAAAAAACATCACCTAAAGATGATTTGCATAGTTTTTATTTTTAAATGACATTTCTGGACGACCCTCATATGATGGGCTTCTGTCACATTTTATGTGAATGCCCTGCTATAGCAAGGACTCATAACAGATACCTTGGCTCACTATTTTTAAAGCCTTAAGAGGATAGGGACCCAGCCATGACACCTACTGGCCTTCAGTAAGGCTATAGGCTTCTTTGTGTGGTCAGAACAAGGTGAATGGTACAATGGACCACTAGGTCTAAGTATCTTAAGGCCCTCATGTAAGGGTACCTCACCAAACTCAATCCATCCACAACCACCTTTATATACTTAGCTGTTTTATTGCCATCTTTAGTTGGCCAAGAAGAGGGATTTGTCCTATGCATAGGACTGAGGTCACAAAGAATTGGTAAAATTATGAAATGCTATCTTCAATGTCATGGATTCATTTTTAACCATAGCCTACCCTATATGTATATTATTGCATAATCCCTAGTATTTGTGCAATCATTCGTAAAGAAATATTTTAATTTAGTTATTTTTGTTTTCTTGGTCGTAAAGATTCGTATAGGCAACTTAAGTTAATGTCTTGCCACAATCAATTCCCTCATGGGTCACTGTAATATTTTCTATGTAAGAGATTTCATCTGCATGTTTTTAAATATGACTCTAATTATTTCTAGGGGAAAGTTTGTAGCATTAGAAGACATTAGTTGCCGTATTAAACCAGGCTGCAAAGATCATCCACCTTGGCCGAAAGGAATCTGCTCAAAGTGCCAGCCAAATGCCATTACTTTGAACAGACAGGTATGTTCTGCTCTTTTGTTTTAATGGATATTACCTATCACAATTGTGCATGACCATTTATCTGCTGATCCTCGGAATGGGGGGCAATTCCATTAAAGAGTACTTGTAGTATTATGACAAGCCTTACCTAAATATAAGCATCTATTAATTCTTTTTTATTTATTTGACTAAGCATTCTTCCTAAATATTTTAATCTGTTACCATGCTCATAAATGCATTTTGGTACAGTTAAAATGTTATGTAACTATGCTAGCTTTGGACCTGTGTACATGCTGAGTATATTGTAAAAGCCTTCTGATATTTGCTGGATTGGAAGTTATCTTATGTTTTTGTGGTTCTTTGTACTGTATTAGAGGAATGTTTTATGAAAAAAGATTTTAATTTTGTATTTAAGTATTATACAATGTATGTCTTTATGTTTATCGAAGTCAAAATAAATGCATCATTTTAATTAAATATCAGAAGGCCTGTGTCTCAGTGTAGCCTTTCAAATTGATAGCAATCCCTCTTTACACACTATTCTCTGGTTGAATATCCAAGAAAGCTTGGTATGGCTAGCAGGATATTTGGTATATTATCTTTCTTATGTTTATAAAATTTGCTTTCCAATTTATATCCATTAATTGGGATGGTAACGTTTTTCATCCACCCCCTTCTGTGCATAAATGGAGGAGAGTTTTGTCAAATGTTCCCAAATTTTTAAAATTTTCATAAAGGAACAGGAATACAACTAGATCATTACCGTGTATATTGTATTGTGATGCAATACATGCTGTTTACATGAGATTACACAAAAGTAGTGTGAATTGTATTGGTACTTAATTGCATAACCCAGTATTTTAATGGCTAGGAGCTTAATTTAGTTTCTAGTACTGATAATGTCAAATATCATTTATGACCTACAACCAATTCCATTTACAACCAGTTCTTCAAAATGTATCCTTGTCATACGCCAGGGAATGTGCATATATAACTTACCGGTCTCAACAAACGTCTATGCAATACCACTCCAATTCCAATGCATAGAGGAAATGGTTTGCCTGAAGGGTTCTCAATTTTTTTGTTTTTATGTACATGGTTAAATTGCTTACAATACATGGAGCATCATATTTTATGAATGAAATATGTTATGAAATTTTCAAAATTTTTGCTCTTAATGTTATTTGATGATCTTCTCTCACAATGGCAGCAGCAGTGTTAATTTTTACTTCTGTGAGAGCAGTGATGGAGCTCCTGGTCCACCTTCCTTTGAAATTGATTGCATCCCCTCTTTAAGCACTTAAAAAAATCTTATAGCTGTTTAATGGGGAAGAACTGACTCTTCATAAGCATCCTTTAACATTACATTGGCCTCCACTGATGATCTGTTTGGGCAAAAGCAAAATTTCAATGGACTGTATTGCCTTGATCCTCTATTTTTGCTGTCGCCAATCTGCAATACTATAGTCAAATCAATGAAACTAGTACCACATATACATTACACATTAAGCTAACAATATAACACTTAAATCTTTGCGCAATACATGATGCAAATACAGTCAAACCTCGCTTAACGACCACCTCGCATAACAAGTGATTCGCATAACGAGCTAAACAAAATGTAACAAAG
>LYUA01001843.1:215557-235005 GCA_002093875.1 Calopteryx splendens | reverse complement strand
TTTTTACACTGTGAATTTTTCGCAAATGTATGCACAGCAGCGGGTGACTCCATTGAAGGTACTGTTGTGGCATTTCCTGCAGTTTCATTAGTGCCGATGTTAATGCCTAAAAATTTTCTATTTTTCAAAATTTATATTTAATATCCTTTTGCCATGACAAAGGGGTAACTAATTCAAAAGTGATTTAAATTATGAGCAGAAAATGTCACAATGCTAATCATATAGATAACTCTACTACTTAGTTGATTGATAATACTGAACCTTGGATACCTTTTCAGGAGGTGAAAATATTATGTTGGTTTTGTGCATACATCTCTTGTGCATACAACTCTTATTTTTGGCTTTTTTGCCAATTTTCCTGAGAAATGCTACAAAACAGTTTTGAAATGCAATAGCTTTAAAGATTTTCCAAGCCC
The DNA here is from genome assembly GCA_002093875.1 of Calopteryx splendens. NCBI lineage: Eukaryota > Metazoa > Arthropoda > Insecta > Odonata > Calopterygidae > Calopteryx > Calopteryx splendens. Next base: position 234,589 of record LYUA01001843.1, on the reverse strand, counting down.
CACAAGTGAAGCCTGAGTGATTTTTTCCTGAAGACTTATTTGTCATTCTAATTACTGATATATTGTCATCGAATTACTGAGGGTGTAACATATTTTACTTTTTTCTGAAATTTTACAATAACACAGCATCGCATTTGAGTAGATCAGTATGAATTTTTAAATTTTTTCCCATAATTCTAATCTCTGAAAAACATTGAAGAAGCCATATTAAAAGTGTGAGTGATGATTCATCAATCACAGTAATCAACCCGAAGGTCAGCTTCATAGGTGAGGGTAGAGCTCACCAAGTAATAAGCCCAACGGCATGTGAAATTCACACATCAGGTGGGCAGTTCCTTTCCCTGCACTGCCTGTGATTTCCCAGGATGACCTGGTTCCCAAAAAATTGTATACAGCATGGATGAAGCTGACATAATGAAAGGTTATGTCTGATGAAAAGAAGTGAAGAATCTGTGAGTGCAAAGACTAGGAAGATTGAAGCTAAAATTGAGGAAATTTAGAGGATAGCATAAAATGCTTACAAAGAAAGATAGGCTGAATGCAAATCTGAGATATAAAGTAAGGTTGTTTTAGAAATGGGTAAAGTAGGGAGAGAGTTTAGGGGTAATTGAAGAAAAGTAGTAATATTGTATGGGATGAATGTATATTTAGAGACTGTTGGAGATAATATTTTCAGGATTTGTATATATGTCATGTGGAATATGAAAGTGAACCACAAACAATAATGGTGCCAATGTAGGGAAGTTGATTGAAGTGGAAATGAAATTGCATAAGCAGTGACAATTTTCAAAAGTTGAAACAGGTTCAGATGGTGTACCTATTTAAATGTTGAAGTTTGGGTGCTAGCTACTTATTATCATGCATGCAAATTTGTGTTCACAAGCTTTAGTTGAATCAAACAATTGAAAGAATGAAATACCTAATTATGCCTAACATGTATAAAAGAAAGAGAAGTAAGATGGAATTCAATTATTAAAAAGCAATTAGTCTTTTAAGTATACTCAGAAAAGTGTTGATTAAAATATTATATTAAGTAACATTGAATATAGCCTGGAGTGCATGTTGTTTTATGCCTGGTAGGGGATGTATGGGTTCACTTTGTTGTTTGCACTTCAGCAAGTGCTTGAGAAATGCACTAGATGTGTAAAAGAAAGCTAATATGTAGTTTTTGATATGCAGAAGACCAATGATAGGGCAAATGGAAGAAGGTTGTGAAAGTTTCTGAGAGAATATGGAGTGAATGAGCAGTTAATGAATGGTATAAAAGTTGTCTATGAAAATACTTATGCAAGTGCTATAGTGAATGGGATGTTGAGTGACTGGTTTGAAATAAAGTTTGATGTGGTTCAAGGATGTTTTTTGTCACCAAGGCTCTTCAATGTTTCCATAAATGTATGTGTGAAAAACTGATGCTAGGTAGAAGTAGGTGTAATGATCAAGGATGAAAATGTATCCATTCTTCTTTATGAAGACCATGCAGTGCTACCTGCTGAGACCAGACAAAACCTGGGAGCCCTGTATAGGTTTAGTGAGGTAAAATGAGAGAATGAGATGAAGGGTAATTGTAAGAAAGTACCTAGTTTTGTTTAATAAAGGGAATGGAGTGAATGACGCTTAGTGATTGTAAACAGCAGTGTAATTGAAGAAGGGGATGATTTTGTATACAAAAATATATTTTCATATGGGGGGCACGGTAGCCTAGTGGGTAGAGTGCTGAGTTACTACCCGGAAGGCCCTGGTTCGATTCCGGGTGATGGCTCTGGGCACTCTCAGCTTCATCCAAGATGTGTGGTTTTTAGGGTTCCAGATATGTCTGGTACCCAAGGTGGAATAGGGAAAGGAACTGGCCTTCTTACCCTGATGTGTAAATTTCACACTCCATTGGGCTTAGTATGGGGTGAGCTTTACCCTCATCTGCCATCCCTCAATGTCAAAATAGGTCTTCTGTGGTCATTAAAAAGTTAGTGCATGAGTTTAATCGTTTAGGTATGATAAACCTAATATTGCCCCTAAATGATTTCAAGTCCTCATTCTTTTATTTTCATTTCAGTTCAAGGTGTCATTTTATGGATTAACAACTGACATTCAAACTTTATTTTTGAGCTATTGAAGTTTATGTCTAGGCAATCTCAGCTTTATCCCAGTTGTGTACCATTTTTCAGGTGTCAGGTCATCCTGGGAAATCACAGGCGGTACAGGGAAAGACAATATCCACCCTACCCTGATGTATGAATTTCACATGCCGTTGGGCTTAATACTGGGCGAGCTCTACTCTCTCCTACCAAACCGACGTTTGGGTTGATTACTGTGATTTTGATTAGATTTTGAAACAATTCTTATTTATCAAATAGTTTATGCATTTATTATTAACAATTGGTATGCTGCCACTTCTAATATAAAATAATTTTAATATCTTAAATACATAGAGAAGTCTTAAGAATAACAGTCTAAATCAACTAATATGGGTTATGAGTCCTCATAGTTATTTCTTAATCCTTTTTCTACCGAAGTTTAAATGGCTCATCCCCCGCTCCATCCTTACCCGGCCACTACAATTTAAGTCACTCCTTCCTAACCTAGGCGAATCCAGCCGATCTGCCCAGCTATGTTCGAGGCAATCTTTTGAGGTTCATAGGCATCTGTTTCATCTTGAGAGTGTTTATCTTTGGTAACACAGGCATCCTTCTTGTCTTGAATTTCATTAAGATGAAGCAGAGCACTGTAATTATCTGTCACCGTAAGCTAAAAGCCTGAGACAATAAGATATAATTGAGACACTCACATCCATGATAACAATTTCTGGGCATGTGTGTCTCAGCTGAAAGGACAACAAAATTCAATCAGTGGTAGGTGAAGGTTCTAAAATATTCCAATTTGATTGCACCTGTCATGTTAAACAAGATGGTAATTGTATAATGATACTATTTCATCAGATACCATAAGATTCTACCTAGTTTCAGTAAAAAATGCAAAATTCTCATTTGGAAAGTGAATATGAAATTCATCAATATTCCATTAAAGTGACTCAATTTACTAGGCATATAAGAAATACTTTATTTTAATACAAATATTTTTGCTGTTCAATTTCTTATGACTTCATAGTTTCTGGGTTCAGTTTTACTTTATGTTGAAAAGTCACTTGTATCCTATTTTAGAGACTCAAGACCCATCAGTCACACCAAATATCTGTTGTTTCTTGCATGGACATGCCCATTGTAAATCCACAAATATTTTCCTTTATCATGCCATTTTAAATCATGATCAAGGGCATAAAATTTGTGGTGTGCAACATTTAAATATTCATTGTTATGCCCTGGAGTTTTCATTGAATCTGAACTAATTTCGAATTGTATGTCACCCAGTGTTAGGTTTATTTTGACTTGGCATGCACATGTGAAATCCATTGATAAATCAGGACAGGAATCTCATGAAAATGGGAGAGGAATTGTAAGAGCTTTTGTATATTCTTCTGTTGACTCTATAGACACAGTTTGTATCATTCGTCTCAAATTTTAATGACCTAGTCCCCTCAGGGATCTCTCCTTTCAGTATGGGAATTCCGTGGATTTCCTCAGTAAATCTTTTTCCATCAAATTTACACTAGCTTCAAATGCTTTTTTATGATTGAAATTTTCTGTGAGATATGTATCAAAACCGTCATTTAAGTTTTTGGGCTAGATTTTTATCAATGCTAATATGTGTCTTGACATGCCCTGAGAAGAAAATTTTCCATGAAACAGAAGTTTTTTATATCACATTATTTGATCTGAAGATCAGACACCATAGCAGGATGCTCTTTCAGCATGGCTGGAACTGTGTCACCAGGAGGACTGTAGGAGGGAGAAGGGTCCTGAGCAGATTCCCTATTTCCTTAAGTGTTATCCACTTCTGCTTTGGTGATGCATCTGATGCAGAGCCAAGGTTTTTTGTGATCCTCAAGTGCTTGTATTGTATAAACTATTATTTTATTAACACCCTAGATGGCAACTCTTCTTTTAGGACATAAAGAGCACTATCTTTTGGCCACTAAAGCTTCTAAGACTAGGCATTTCGGCTGGCTAGGAGAGCCATGAACAAGATGTCCTATCATTGCAGATTATTGATTAAAAGGAATATAAACATAATCAGGATGTTTTGTTTGCTTTGTGAATTTTGAGAAGGTGCTAAACAAAATATATAAAACCATCACAGAGGCTAGGATTCATTGAGATCTATTCAAAACCAGCTAGACAAGGGATTGCAATCATTGATGAGTGCATTGCAGAATCAGTGAGAGAAGTATGGGTTGAGGATCAATCATGAGAAAATGAAGGTAATGAGATTCTTTGGAAATAGAAATACTAAGTTAAACATCAGTGTAGGTGGGCATAAATAAGCCCAGGTAAAACACTTCATTTCATTGCTAACCCATATATTGGAGGTTGACCCAAGTATGTCTCCGATATTGTACCCTGAGAAGAGTCCCCTAGGATTAAATATTATATTAGATTGATTGCATCCTTAGCTAAATAAAAAAAGTATCCAATTTCAATAGGTAGAATGGTTTCATCTCAGCTCTGTGTGGAAAATAAACCTAACCAACAATGAGAAATAGCAGACCAATATATCAATTCTTAAAATTTGGTCAATCACAAGCAATGTTCAGAAGAATAAAGGTATATAAGGGTGAAAAAATGAAGCAAACTCTTCAGTCAGCTCCTGACAATGTTCTCTGTAGGGTAAATGAAACATTAAGTTTGCAAATATGCTTAATATAAAGCAGAAAAAAATTACATATTTAGTTTTTAAAAATCACTCCCTTTAGTTAATACTTATTAAAGTGACTCATGTACATCATTGATACTATTCTAAAAATTATCTTGGTATTCAGAAGCCTACATTTCAGCACAATTTAATGGAACTCGGGCAGCTAGTGCTCAAGGTTTTTAAAATGAGAGCCATTCTCACATTGATCATGCTTGTCTTTGAAAGTTTGAGAAACACCTTATAGCTTTAGTGTTTACTTGTCCCCTGAAGTAACTTTATTACTTTCTGCAATATAACTCCTTGGTATAGTGCAAGGGTCCTCAAACCCTTTTACTGTCGACTCCTTCAATTTTCTATTGACCCGCTATATTTTCTTATACAATTAATTTTATGCCTCATACTGTGGGGCTGAAACTGGTATTCTGGCAGTGTTGTAAACACAATTTCCTACTTACATATATGTTATATCAAATTTTTATAGTAATTTACTAACAAATATCCCACAATTAATTGACCATATGTTCATTAAGCATTTAATTGCTCTTTTGGTAAATATATATTGAATTTCAGTACTTGTTTTTTTTAGTTGTATGCATGACATTGTTCATTATTAACAGTGTGACTCATAAAAACTTTCAGGTACTTATGTCAAGTTTTGTAGGTATTTATGAAAACTGAAAAATTCTATTGGCATAAAATTGTTTCCTGATGCGTTTTTCAGCTTTTTAGCCGGCAATGTTTCAAAGAAGAATTGTAAAAATTCAGCTAAAAACGCAGCTTGATGAATTGCCATGAAATATTTTTTATGCTAACATTTCCATTGTTAGTTTGCCTCTATTGCATTAGATTCATTTTCAAGACTTTGAAAAGGGATTCAATTTAAATCTCAAATCCCTTCATTTGATAACATTTGGCCAAAACCTGACCCCAACCGTAATGTTTTTGGTTATTTTAAAACAGATGGATTTGGAATATGCCTATAGTGCTATCGAGAAGGTATAAAAAAATTGGCGATATGCTTTGACAAATGATTGAACATCTACAGTAGTTATGCGGAAAAATGAGTAAATATATGTATTAGACAAAATAAAAAATATCACCTAAAGATGACTTGCATAGTTTTTATTTTGAAACAGTTTTTTCTGGATGACCCTCATATTTTTAAATATAGTTTAATCATTTATTCTTATACTAAGAGGTATTAAGATATTTATTAAATTGATTGTTGACCATTTTCCATTAGCCCCAAGACTGTGGAGGTCAATATCAACCACTTTGGGTACCCCTAACCTACTGGCTTGGTATTCTAAAAAAGAAAGTTTATCTTCACATAATTATTGGATTGTGTACCTCATAACCATTGTCCAAAATTAGTTTTGCATTCTTTCCTTTTATTTTTGGAATAAATTTGCTTTTCAGTGGTGATAAATTGTCAAATGGCAGATGCCATCCAAATGCATTCCCTCACCATGAATTCTGTATTTTGACCATTCCTAATCATTTAAACATTTTAAGTAGTCATTTTAGATAGTTAGCTGATAAGATTAGTTTGTCCCTAACACTCACATCCTTAGGGATATCTTCTGAGGCACAACTCTACTTACTCTGCAATATTTCTCTCCTCCGCGTTTCAAATACTCTCCCCATGCATATTATCCAAAATGTCTCCTGTTCCTGGATTTTCCATCACTCTCCCTTTTATTAGCTTTCAGCATCTCTCTGTCCCCTCAGACCTTTTCGGCTTTCTTCAAATTCCCCAACAGCTTCCCTTCTTTCTCCATTATATGTTCCACTTCCAAGTCATCTTTTCTCTGTTTAATTATATTCTGAAATTTTCTACATACCCATATCTAAAAAGCCTCTAATATCCACTATCATTGACCAGGTTTCAGAAGTATATGATATTATGCTCCACATTGAAGTCTTAACTAATCTATTCTTTACATATAGTTTCAATTCTTCTTCACTCAACAGGGGTTACCCTTTTTATAGTCTTTGGTGTTCCTCCATTTTCACTGGAAGGCTTTAAAATGCTGCTCCTGGGTCCTATACAAACCTAAAACATACCTTGCCAAAAAGTAGATGGTTTGGTAAATTCAATCATGTACTATCCATTCATCATGCTTCGACTAGATTGTGTATTTTGATGCTTCTTGTGCCCGGAGAAAATTCCACCCTCCCTTTTAAAATAGAAGTACTAACTACTCCATTTACTTGTACCTAGATTGAAAAATGTGTCACCAGTTTCTAACTTACCACCATTTTTGTGGTGTATCATTTGAAAAACTAAGCATTGGCTCTGATATTGAACCATTGACTTTACCTTTCACCGTCCCCTTTTTGAGATAATGTTTGGTTCTTTTTATAATTAATTTAGTGTTAGGTGCATCTTTGAGTTGTCAGCTCATTTAGATCTTTTTAATATTCAAGTTGGTTTGTTCACATATATAAAGCCTTCAACAATTCAAATATTCACAATATAAGGAAAAATCATCTTTTTCAATACCTATACTTCATTCTTTCATTAATATTTTTTTTAATGTTACATTTAACGTTATAAATTTTACAGGATATTAATAATTATATTCCATATTATGTATCATAAAGTTATGTTAAACATGTTTTATTGAGGTATATTAATATAGAAAAGCTATGGTCTTGATGTGAAATTACCCAACCGCAGTAACCCTAAAGTAGGTTTGTTTGGTGAGGTTATAGCTCACCTCATATTAATCCGTACATGTGAAATTCAAACATCAGGGTAAGGAGGACAATTCCTTTCCCTGAGATATCTATGGTTTTCCAGGACGTTATGATACCAGAAAACCATTACCTGGACTTCAACCCATACCCTCCTGTTAGTATCCAAATGCTAAACTTACTCGGCTTCCATGTGCCCAAAAAATTTCACGTTGTGATTAATTACTCATTGTTAGCTACCACAACCATGCGTCACCAGTCTGTTTTGAGAAAATTACTTGTAAGTAAAATTTGAATGAAAAAGCATTGGAAACCGCATTTTCAATTTGTAAAACTTCTGAAGTTAATCTATAGAAATGGATAAAATTTTGCATAAAACTGCATAAAATTTTGAAGAATACTAATTTCATAATTTAGTACAATGGTCCTCAAAGACTAAACAGTTACTATGTTGAAGACTTCTAATAGCAAATTATTGTAATATTTAGCCTACTTAAAAGAATTTATGGAATTTTCTTTGAAAATAGTCCTTTTTAGGTGATATGTCTTGTTAACATATGTGTTGTACATGTGAAAGAGCTTGCTGAACTTTTTCTGTTTGTGGATAGAATGGCAATTTATCCACAAAATTATGTGATACGGGGATACAGAGAGTCTATATTTTTCACGAAACAATGGAATCCATGCTGATAAAAGTATTATGCCACATTCACAATTGATCCATGTTTGACAATCAAGGTGCAATCCTTCATTTTGGCTAAATAACAGTTTCAAATTTCACACTTTTCAGGGGATGCCAGTAATCAAGTTCATATGGAGGGGTATCAGATCTCAAACCAGTGCATGGCCTTAGTTAGAGATGATTGCTTTGTGCCTACTAGAGATGCTCCTGAACTTGGATATGTGCGTGAGTCTTCTGATCGCCAGTATGTGCCTGATGTTTACTATAAGGTAAGTATTATTTATTCATCCTATGCATGAAGAAATGAGTGCCTATTTGTATAGTTACTAGCATTCAAGAGGAAGCACAATCATATAATGAAAAGGTCTTTAAGTGTCATTTTGTTCCCAGGTTTGTTTTTGAGATATATTTTAAGATAAAAATCATTGCTCAATTTCATGCCAATTATGTTTTAAGTAAAAAAAAGTGTTGGCTATACATATTTGCAACTATATTTTGGATTATGGAAATTAATTTAATACCTGGTGTATCAAAAATATAGTTAAGAGACCCAATGAAAAAAGTTGTCCCCCCTTTAGCTATCTTTGTTAGCATGACTTGATTTTTATGCACTGGACACTTATGTTAATGAGGATTGGGACCAGTTTTCGCTACTAATTATTATATTTAAAAACTTGGCTCCGATTGGAATACATAGCAATTTGATTAATAATATGGAATCAAACAGACATCTGGGTATGAGAATATTAATACAAGCAGGACAGATGCAATAATTTGGTAAAAATATATTGAGAAATAGTCTAAAGTGGAAGTTGGAAACTCGCTAAACATACTAAATGAATTGCCCAAATATTAAGAACTTACCTATTTTTCTGTGTTACATTAATTAACAAAATAGCTCACTGCAGACTGTTGATGAAACATTTTCATTTATAACATATAAAATAGCAATTAAAACTTCATTTAAAGAAATCTCATCCAAGGTAAATGAAATATTTAATCGAATTTAAATTCCCATAAAATGTCACCCTAATATTTCATTGCTTAGCATGAACTCCCCGTGGAACAAACTTCCCTGCAGAACAACTTCACTATGCATTTAGTATTATAACTACATGAAATGGATGAAATTTATACAGGTATATGGCAAAATACTTCTAAAAATGTAAAAAAAAGATTATGATCATAATTTTAGTGTGAAATATTATCTACATATACTGGGATCACATCCTTCATTAAATTCTGTAATTATTTTCATAAATGCCTATATTTAGTTATGGTGCCCGTGGAAAGAATTTAATTAGGTAGTCATATTTTAATTATTATAGATTAAATAGTAAATCCTACAGTTAGAAAGAGAGTGCCACAAGAAATATCTAAACTGAATTGTTCTTCATGATGCACAAATTTCTTACGCTAGTCTAGGAACATCTATTTCCAGGAAGGACTTATGAGTGCAGAGAAAATGGTACTGAAGGAATGAGATAACTTGAGAACTTTACAAAGTTAAATTACTGATCTTACCTCAAAGTCTCTTCTTATCTTCCTGCTCAGTTGTGCTAAATCTCTATATTCAGACTTTCCCATCTGTGATATGCCATTTTTTACTCTCTTCCTATTCATCCTTACCCACTCATCATTTGGCACCACCTTCATAAGTATGAGCCCAATACTTTTTCAATAAGCTGTTAACTAGAAACTTGAAAGATTTTAATCCTTCAGCGAACTTGTTAATATATCTAAACCAATGGTAGAAAGGAAGATAAATAAAAGACAGCATGTTTATTTTGCGTATATTTCCATCGATTGGAGCTACACGATTTTATCACAAATGTAAGGCACTTCCTCAGTGCAACGATATCTTGCAAGTGACCTTTAGGTTTGAGGGGCATATATTTCGTGGTTGCTCCTCTAACCAGTATAGCTCACTCGGTATGACAATGGAATGTGTCCCTGCCACGATTGTGAACCCCTCCTCATCTTTCGTGGGCTCTTGTATATGCCATTGAGGGAGGAATACGAAGGACGAAGGTCACTACTTAAGTACAAGGACAAATCGCTTATATTTAATTCGCAGATTACAATCTAATCTCCCACCCCCATTGTACATGAATTTCACGCTCTTCCGGACGTCGTTTTTTATTAATTTTTTAAATATTTATGGCGACTAGCTAAAAGCTACAGACAAAGCCACAGTCAAAACTAAAAGCTGCTATGTGAATAAGGCACAAATAAGGATGGTTTCCGACTTTAGTGACTGATGTGGTTTGGTTTACTTGGGAAACTCTTTGAATAGGCAATTGTTAAAAGCTTTACAACTGGCTTTAGGGTAATATTAACATTAAGATATTATAAATATTACTTTTAAAAGAAATGAAATTTGATTCTATTGCAATGGAAAAAAATGAAAGGCATGTACATAAATATAATGCCAAAAATGCTGGAAAAAATTTGATCCTGAAAGTTGAATGTTTGTTACAAATATGTTAAATTTATTCATTGTTGGCAACAGTAAAGATAGTTTCATTCTGGCAGTTAAGAAGTAAATTTTTAGGGTACCGTCCCTGAACTACACAATTAAATTGCTCACTTAATGTTTATTCACTTGAACAGTTTTTGTGAGCTTAAAGGAATGTAGAAACAGGAACAAGTAAAGAATCCAGACTCTCATTCGTACATGTACATTAATGTATAAGTGCCATGAACAATTTTGAACTTCATAACACAAAAAAAAACATATGAAGCATAAGGAACTGAGGATGTAAAATGGTGCACTTGGCACATACAGGGAGAGATGGCATATGGATCCTATTTAGGCCTTGTGTTGCTGAGATCAGACCCTAGACACGCACATTAATAGTATTGTTATGATACTCTCCAGTAAAAGCTGTGCAAGCACAGCAGTTTCCAAGCAAAGCTCTACAGAAAAATGGTCCAGCCACCATGTTGGCATACCTTTCAGTCCCAGAATCTCAAGCGACAGACCTGGGGAATAGTGAAACGTTAAGATGCTCACAGTTTTCCACACTTGGAGATCATAATTGTTTTCGTTGGTTTGCCTGTTGGATCTCCATATGTTGATATCTTCTCCACAATTTCCAAACCCTCAACAACATGTCCAAAGATAGCTGTAAAACCACGCATTTCCTGCAGAATGATACGGAATTGGGAGCCCACCATTCCCAAGTTATCATGGCGCTTTTGGGTTCTACGCATCCCAACAGCACCTCTCACAGCAGGAAACTTAGTATCATCTGGCATGAAGTACCCATCTTCAAAGATACTACGACCTCCTCTACCATTGTTTAATTCAAAGTCTCCAGTGATGACCGATTCACCTTCCCAACACTGGAAAATTTGGCAGCCCTTGTAACTAACACCAACATCTCCTGTGCATAAAACACCAAAGTTCTTGGCCATTTTGGGAGCGACATCAGGGCATACTTCTATGACAATACGACCGAGAGGAATTCCATTCACATCCACGTTAAAATAATATAGTGGATACGGAGAAGGGGGTGGACGAGGCCCCAAAGACGGTGGCTGTTGCGGTGGTGGTGGAGCACTGACCACTACTGCTCCACTGCTTGAATTACCATCTCCCACAGGTGGGGGATTGACGTATGGAGGAGGAGGTGGGGCATGATGAACGTGAGGGGGTACCGCAACTGGGACAGAGCTTCCAGGAGAAGATACAGGAACAGGCCTTGACGATGCCACTGGAGTTGAGTGAGGGTTCGCATTTGCATGGGATGGGGCTGGAGGTGGTGCCTGCGGTGCTTGTTGTTGTGTCTGAGGAGAATACTCCGGGACTCCATTTTGCTGTAGGTGGTGGGATTTTGTTAGTACATGTCTGGAATACAGTTGGGACATGCAATAGTTGGCAAGGAAAAGGATTGGATTGTGAGAATGGTGATCTGAAGATCCATCAAGAAAAAGTGATGGCTGTTCGTTACGATGAATGGTTTGCAATGCTTGCTTAAGAAGAGTGAAGTCAAAAACAATACCGCTATTACTAATGAGGTCATCAAGTTGACACTGCAAGAACATTTCCTGGTATTTTGCTTGGAGTTTTTGCTTCTCCATGGAAAGAGAAGCACATACGGAGTGGGCATCGGCGGGCCCTTCGACTGCATTAAGTCCAGCCTCTGCTTTCCCTAACATGTCACGAGCTTCAGCCACTTCCGGAACATGGCTCCACCCATTTTGCAGGTCAGTTTCAACGTGTGTTTTAAGAGTAACACAAGCTTCAAGCACCTTCAGTAGAAAGTCACGTTGCTGCATCATTAGCCGCTGAATTTCGGTCAGCATTTTCCCTACTGATGCAAGCTCCGATCTTGCCTCGGCCACCATTTGGTCTCTTGCCTCAGAACGGGAATCGACTCGATGGCCAAGTCCAGAGACATGGTCTTGGGCAGCACATGCACGACAAATCATCTCTCGACAAGTGTGGCACCATAGAGCTAGGGGCATTCCGTGGGTATGGCAATTTTCGCTTTGGGGTACTTTGTTACCGCTGCTACTACCACCACCCCGCTCCTTATCCGGTGGCTTTGACCCAAACTTGAGGGAAGAAAAGTTCTTAGCGAGCACGAGGACGGCGTTATAGGACTGTAGAGTATCGTGGCCCCTTTCTGGCAATTCGGTGGGTTTCCAGCAATGTACACAGTATAACTCATGACCCTTCGTAAGCACAGTCTGCATACATTTCAAGCAAAAGAAGTGTTTACAGCCGAGAATCTTGGGTGCGCGGTCCGAGTCATTAAATCGTTGTTTGCAGCAGGTGCAGATGATGATTTCTTCTATGTCGGATAATATACTTGGATCCATCATCTGAAAATTTTAAATAATAATAAATGAAAATACATTCCTGTACGTAAAATTCACAAATGTAATATAAGATGTAATTTCAATCTTAGTTGCTTATTTACAATGTGGAAAAACTAAAATGTGATGTTTCGGCTAGCTCATTTGGACCATAATATTTGGAAATGAACCTTTAAATTTACCCAACGGTTGCCAATCGCGTTCACGAAATTCAGAGAAAGAGTAAACTTAAATATTAATCGGTCAAGTGCGAACTGATAACATAAGTCACAGCGTGGAACCATTTCTTATCAGTTTCAAGCCATAACTCAAGTGCGCGAATCGGAAGTAACTTAATAATGTTGCTAATTAGCTAAATATGAGAAATATCCAGGTTTAATAATAGGACATATATACACTAAATTTTATTCCATCATTAAAGCCATCATACCGTGATTATTGTTGTCGCCGCAGTATATCGGAAGTGGAAACGATGCTAGGCAAGATACGAGACTAACAAGTAGCGATGAATTCGGATGATTTGGCGAAATATTAACAATTATAAGTAGCTTTCGATGCCCGAGGAAGCAGCGCGTGTAATTTACATCACGACATACGGTCGCCGGCGGCTTAATTACAGCCACAAGCACGACCGTTGTGCCACATCATGATGTTTGCACTGAACCACTTGGCATGGCGGACCGTGGGTGCCCAAGGAAAGCTCTTCTGTAAGTGTCCGCAACTCTCCCGTAAGATGTCAGTAATGTTCCTAACTAAGGTGGCGCTTTTGTGTTAATGTCTTATTTCTAAATGAAAATTCTTCTTTTGTGATATTATATATGCTTGAATACGGATAAACGAAATGTATGAGTCAAGTTTCGGTAATCATTATTTATCTTATTCCGTTATATACTTCAGGAAGTTGTTTCTGAGCTCGCTGGTCTTTGACAGATATAAAGGAAGCCATGTTTCAGTCGCCGGGTTTCTGGAAGTGGTTTATTGTTTACATATGCCATGTTCTCAGTGCGTGTAGTTTTTCACAAGTTATATATAAGCATCCCTAGTGTATGCATAATTGGAAAAATATAATGCAAGTAAGCTTTTTCTCGTTGAAGTACGTAGTTCCTGAATTGTGGAGTCCACCAGAAATCATTAATCACTTATGAAGTTGCAGTTGTCTCGCATTAGTCTGCATTAAATTATTGTTTACGGAGTAAAATCGATAAGGATAGGTCGCGTTGAAGTCCACCAAAGTATTATTTATGTGCAAAGGGTAAAGTAATAGTTTCACAAAAAGAAAATTCGTAATGAAATACGGAGATCTTAAAAGTATGAATTCCGCTCAATTTCTTTGTTTTATCAATAATCAAAGCTTAAAAATTTTTGTTAACAGGTAGGGTTGTCGTTGTATCCACTGTCCGAGTAATTAAAATCGTGGTACAATGTCACCGGTGCAAGTTTTAAACTTTATTAAATTTTAATTTTATATGTATAATGTATACGGAATTAAGTTTTTTTTATCTGAGACAATTTATGAAAATTAATCATTGAATATATGGAACGCCATTGCTTGATGTTATTCAAGGCCATAGAGGTATTTCGTCCATCATCTAATTTCCTTTTCGTTGATTGAGGAAGTAATCGCGTACTTGAAGTATCACGGGACGCGCTTTGGTCGCCGTTTTGAAGGTTACATGTCCGTTGCATGAAGGAAAGGAACAGCTTGTTAATAATGCTCTTTTTTTTCTTAGTGTTAAAACGTTGACCAATTATTGAGTGTCGCTGATAAATTTCCTATCGTCTGAATTATGTATTCATATGCAGGGGCCACAAAAATAAATTCTCATGGCGTACTGTGTATTAATGAAAGATGCGTTCAGTTATAATAAAATTTTTAGAGACATCCTTTTATTTCTTTGTTTTGTACTCAAGGTCACAGAGAACGCAGGCACTGAGCGAAAGTACGAATGTAAACAAAAGTATGTATTTTTATTTGTATTTGCGTTTCCACCAGAGGTCACGTAATTGGATGTAATGAACGAGGGTGTCTGCCTGACGGCATTCCATATCAATATGATATATTGTAATGTTTCCTTTGGGGTATATTTACACTTTATTTTGTACAAAGTTACCATTTGTAATGAGAATGTTGGATATAGTTGGACGGTGATAGTTGCATAAGATTTCATTCGTTATCAATTATAATTAATTCTAATTAACCAAAATTTTTAAATTATTATTTTTTATGTGGATTTTTGGAGCATTTCCTCTTTTGAAATCATTTTCCCGTTCAATTTTCAAGGGCGGGGATTGGCAAATCCCGTCATTAATGAAAGCATCGAAGTGCAAATAATTTTAACTTCAAAATAAATATATATGCCTTTATTTAGAACTGTTAAGAATTACTTTTGTGAATTCAATTTTACATTTTCACCTTATGGTGTACGTATCTAAGGGTTGTCCCTTCACATAGAATGCCCGAAAATTTTGCTTACCCCTCTTAAATAATTTTAAGTAAATTTCTCGAACTCGCGCAATATTTTTTTATTTTCTATAAATAATCCACATATAGTGCTCTTTAGAGTCTACAGCAGCTTCATTTTCATGTTTTCTAATTGATGGGTTATGAATAAAATTTCTTGTTCACCTGTAACATTCTTTCCAGTAATTGAGTATTATGCATAATATTATTTCCTCATGTCATTTATTATGGTGGTTTATTTTGAGATTAAATGAATACAGATGGAGTTAAGTACATGGGCAATTTCTATTTTTGTTTGCGATTTTGTTTTTAGCGTTCTATGTTTATTACACTCGCCCTATGCTTGTGGTTGTAAAACATTTATGAAGAAAGATTTACAGAAATTATGATTAAAAAAATTATTCTCGGATACATTTTTGGAATTGATGAAATAAGAAACACCAACACCCTTTTTTCCTGAACTCGAAACTAGTTATAGCATTGATTATTTTTCCTTTTTTTTTCTTTTTTGTTGGTACTCAAGTGAATTCCTCCACTATGACTTGTTAAATACTATGTTGCTCTGAAGATAGTTCCTACACATTTCTGAAACTAAATTATGTAAAAATTCTTTGGTTTGAAAAGTTCCCTTTTTCCCATATAGTCCCTAATAGTCTTCCCCTTTTCACCAAAAGGGGCAATACTATATTCAGACAACTTGTGCAGCTGCTCCTGTATTCCTGGGAAATTTAAGCCTCTTTGGTGTGAGGCCCTGACCAACTGTGTAAAATCCAATATATAAGTCAACCAGAGTGACAATCACTGAAGACCATTTTCCTCTGTCAATTAGAGCATGAAATGCTGTCTCGGTAGAATTTTGTTGAGTGTAACCTCATTGACCTTGCATAATTTATCATGTCCTCCAAATCTGCAGTAAACTGTCCCTTGTGCCATCTCTGCAAAGACCTTCTTTTAATATGGTCACATGTTCTTAGGCATACTGAAAGCTTTAAATCCCAGCAGGATGATGACTTTGTATATTCATAGTTTACTAGTATATGTAATTGTTGCCCTGTTACCCATCTTTTGTGTTATTTGTAGCTCCTCCACCATTAAATCTGCCCAATTTCCTTTTGTTAAGTACTTTAAAGCTGCATTACTCATTAATGGTAGTTATGATATGGCCCTATTGTTCATATGTAACACTTCAATAAGATTCCGATTTCCTCAATCCACATCTGCTTGGCCTACTAATCAGACTTGGGGAGTAATGCACTAATAAGTATTAGGTCGAAAAGTTAAGTTTTTATCCAACTTTTAACTCAACACACTGTTTTTTTTCTTTTAACTTTCTAACTTAACTCATTAGTTTTTTTTCTAATATTTAATTTCAATCTCTAAAAGTTTGTTTAATTTGAGATATAATTTTCATTGTTCTTCACCCTATTCAAATTAGAAATTTAAAAGTTGGCAGCTATCTGGTATTCTGAGGGTGGGTGTATAGTTTAGTTTGACATTCAGAAACAGCCAAAGACTGTTATTTACCCGGGCCATTGTGCACTCTGAATTCTGAGAAATCTGTGCTTTATGCTTTGTTCCATGGTATGGGGTTGGATAATTCTTTTTTCTATGATAGCTGAAGGGGGGAAGGAAACTGGTTAAGTTCGTCACTGAAGCATTGATCGTTGATTGGGTGTTAGGAATGCATTTCCCCTAAAGGGGCACCAGATACACCATCTAATGAGCTATTCCTGTACTTGACAGTGGCTTATGATTTGCATAACATTAAGTAATCGGATGAGTACTAAAAATGCTACAAAACAAAATATTAACAAACTGCAAGATATTTTTCAGTCCAATGAATAGCTACCAATAAATCTAATGACAGGAAAATGGCAAAAAAATTTAAAAATCATCACCAGTCATGTAGAAATCGACCAGGCTATACACTAAAAATTCTATCCTAACAATTCCCAAGACATATGTGAAAAAATTCACAATGCAAATATCATTCTCCTGAACTGGGACTCAAACCTGGATGACTTGATTTCCATCCAAGTGCTTTAGCCAATTTAACTACCCAGGCATACTCTTACACCATGAAAAGTTAGAGGACACCTAGGTAGCGGGTTAACTGGCTAAAGCACTGCTGGAAATTGAGGGATCCAGGTTCGAGTCTCAGTTCAGGCAAATGATTTTTGCATTGTGAATTTTTTCGCATATGTACATGCAACAGTGGGTCATCCACCGAAAGTTACTGTCAGTATGTTTTACCCCAATGCCTCATAATTTTCACCTGGAAAACCCATCATGGTGTTCCTGGAATATATGACTCATGCAGACTAAGCTAAAGTATGGGTCACTTGGTGTGGATATTGGAAGGGTTGTTTCCATGGAGGAGTATTGGAAGGAAACCAATTGGTTTCAGTGTCTAATTTTAACTATGTAAAATTCAAATCGCTTAGCTATGACTGGGAAGTGTAGCACTATTTATTGCATTGACTCGGCACAGAGGGTTATCTTTCCATTTTGGAGTCCAATAAGAGGGCATGGTACTGGTGGCATTTCCTTCCTACACCAACTGCTATATAACCCATGACACACCAGTTGAGGGTGAGGTGCAGGGATGCAAGCTGCACAGAATCCGTAGCTGCTTTTAGGGGCATAGATGTTAGTCTATGTCATTGGATACCATTGTGGTACCTTGGTTGTGCCTTGTGCGAGTCCAGGAGACTTAAAATCTGCAGATTGGGGGGAATACCACAACAAAAACTATACTGCTTTGATTTCATCCACATTCATGTTATTTATTGGCATTATGAAAGTCATGGTCCCCAATATCCCAATGTATTGGCCTAATGTCTATTGTCACACTATATGAACTACACCTGCAACTAAACTTGATGTTGAAACTTCTTTGAAACCATCCTGCAGCTTTATTTTTTACCTTTATATAAGAACTATTATGGCAGAGGTGCTCCAGTTTCTTCAATAAAATATGCAATTGCTGTCTAATTGTGAATGAGACAATATACATATTTGGATACTCAGGCTGAAAAGTTTGATTTTCATGGGAGATCATGTTCTCTTACAGGAGAGTGAATTAAATACATTTATTTTTGATGAAAGATAACTGGTGGTAGAAAATAAAATATTTTTCTTTATTGGTAATGTACCTAATCAGATAACATTTCAAAACACTTCATTGTATCTAAAAATATATACTGTGAGTAGAAAAGCAGAGGGTCTCTCATTTTAGACCACATTCGATAAACAAAAAGCAAAATCCAGAACATGACAACTGAACATTCATACTCAACAGGATTTGAGCCTGAAGCATTTGGGCTCGAGTTGACTGCAAGCTCATGTTACCCATCGTACTAATGGGTTTGGTAATCAAACCTTGTTAATTACAAGCCTATAATCCAGACTTGATATATAAAAGGGATCCAATAATACATACACATTTAACCTCTGGAATGGGAAAAGTTAAAGCATTTTTATTTATTTAATGTGATCCAGGAATGGAAAAAATTGGTTTATGTTTTTGAGTTTAAATGAGTATACTTAACCCTTTGAGTGCCAAGCAGAGTTGCCTAAGTTCGTGCTAAAATTGCCAGGCTCTTTTAAAGAGAAA
>LYUA01001843.1:109623-126762 GCA_002093875.1 Calopteryx splendens | reverse complement strand
CGTTTTCTTCTCATTTATTTTCATTCCATACCTATCACACTGGCTCTCTATTATACTCACCAATGACTGCAACCTCATGGCTGATTGGCTAACTAAAGCTTGTTCGTCCACAAATCTGACTGATTGGATAACACTCACATTTTTTATGGAAGCTTTCGGCTACTTCTTGCAGCCTTCGTCGGCCATAGAAGACTGGTGTCTTCTTTCGTGTGATGTTGAGATGGGAGAAAGGGAGTTGAAAGGGAGTGGAGGGAGAAAAGGGTATGCTAGTCTACTTGCAGACATTGAGACTGGTTTTTTCAAATGCCCTAAAAGCCTGGATGTAGGCAAGCTCGACCTTACCTGGATGTTGAACTTGGAAGGGATTCCAAAATGGAGAGGGAAAAACAGGTTGTGAGAGGTGGAGTGTGTGGGGACAAAGAGAAGTGAGAGAAGCGGATTTTGAGGAAAAGCTATGATTTTTCATCCTGATGACCAACGGAATTGTACATTCACCTTTCACATGTAGAATGCTGGGCAGAGATTACAGGAGAGATATGACGTTTTTGTTGAGGCAGTTGCCACGGGAGCGAGGTAGGGAGGCTATGAGGGGGTGTGGAATGGGGGGGGATGGGACGGAGAAGTGGACAAGTTTTGCATCGGGGCAATTGCAGGGAGAGGAGCAAGGGCTAGGAGATCCAATCCTCTCACTGCAATTGTCCCTGATGCTAAACTTGTCCACTCCTCCGTTCCGCTGAGATGAAGAACTTCTTCCTTTTCTCTTCTGAGATATTGTTTATTTTGAGAGCTATAGTCACCAACCTGTCACTTTTCACTCCTGAAAATAACTGTTCCCCATGTTTAACATTGCTTCCTGTGCTCCTGCTTCACATACTGCTCTCCACTGATTGTAACTGTTAGTACATGAAATTTTGAACCTCCCTTATCCATTTTATGTTATGAGGGTGATAATGATGATTCTGCTGTATTTATTAAAGGCAATTAAAGGACCTTTTACACCGTGGAGACCGTGCCATGATTTATGTGTTCATTGCGGCCTCCTATTTCCCTTGGCTCACTCTGCGTCCACTCCCTCCTGATGGATGGGCTTCAGAACTCCGTTGGGTAGTGTGGCTTCTTGCATCCCTTGGAATTCTGTATCAGCAGCTTTACCATGAACAGTACAAATGGTTGGAAACTCTGTTTTACCTTGTAATGGGTATTGCTCCAGCTATTGCTATTTTGTCCATGGTAAGTAATATTTCTCCTCTTTACAACATTAATTATTGCATGAGGTCATGCTGGCATTTAAATATTCTTAGTTATGAGGCTATCTAAATTATATCTCTTCTGGGTAGACTTTTAATTAAGTGACATCATCAATGGCAAGAGATTTTCATATTTATTTATTTCACATACCAAGTTCATATATAAATTTTTCTTAGCATTAATAAGCTGTCACTGCCCTTATTGCTCCTAATAGCATAAAAATTAAGTAGGTACTAAAATGTTTTTCGCACCTTAATGTTTTTAAATGCATACAATAATTGGCTGCTTAATATGAATGTTGATGGTGTATTTCCTTGAAAGGCTGTCATTTTTCACGTGGCAAAGTTAAACCTCTAATAGACTATCACCTAGAGTTTGATTAAAATAATGATTTTCCAGGGTGGTCACTTTAAAAGGGTTTCTCAGTAGCAACCTTTTCTATTATTATTGTAATATTATCTGTATGCCAAATTATTTACACTCAAAATATATCTTTAATTTAATAAAGTTTCTATGAATGGTAGTTTATTAATTTATTACAAAAATGTCTTTTACTACTTAGTTTACATTTTTTAGATGTTTAAAAAAAGATTTTTAAAAATTTATGATAATATACACTGATAATTTCACTGTAAGAATAATCTGGAATGAATGTGGCATAATAAATTTCTGGATTAGTGCATGGAATTAATACTGAAAACAAAAATGAATACTTAACAACAACATAGTTTAAGGTGTGATCTCTTGTATTGAATGATTATTGAGTAATGAATAATAAGGAATGATAATGAAGATAATAATTACAGCACTTACCCAAAGGATTTCTTATAGTCAGCAAACTGTAACTATTTATCATTCTATCAAAATTATAATTGAGTTTCAAAAACACAAGTATTTAATTTAAAGAATTTTATGGTACAGGTAGTCATTTAAACCTTTGTCCGGTTTCATTATGCTTTCCCTCTAATACTTATTTTTTGAAAGTACATTCTTGTTTTTTCCATGGAAGTTTTTTTCCTTTTTTTCTTATCTAAGCAAATTTTAAGCATGACTCTTATTTCACCATCCCATTGAATTCTGAAAATAATTACCATGTGAAACTCTCATAGTTTGGTATTATTAATCATTATCATCATTCATTTTCATTTCACTGCATAATTCAATCAAACCAAATAATATTTAAAATTACATTATTGAAACTAAGAAGTTGAAGATCTTTTCCCAATAAAAAAATTAGGAAAGTGTGTGTGGATTATTCAAACCCAATAAATCCCTATTATCACTATTGCGGTCATCAGAAAAATCTAAAATCAGTAAAACTTTCAAAGACTAGCACATTATGAGTTTATCACAAAATATCTCTATCATATCTATGTTAAAAATTTCAATAATTGTTTCCCATATCAAATTCATTTCACGCTGTGAAATATTATCCTTTTTCTCCATTTCATTTGCTTACTATAACAATGATTTTGTTATTGTGCATCATTTAGATGGATTGTGAGGTGTGTGGGGTACTTTAATGCCAGCATGATTTATTTTCATTTTTAAAGAAATAATTTGCCCTAATATATGCAGTAAAACATCATTATTTTGATCCTGATCCTGGTCAATCCTGATCAAAATAATAGGGGAACATTAGTCCAGTGGGTAGAACGCTAAGCTACCAACTGGAGGGCCCAGGTTCGATTTTGGGTGACACCTCTGGGTACCCTCACCTTCACCCTAGCTGAGAATCATTTTTCGGTACCAGGTCATCCTGGGAAATCTCAGGTGGTACAGAGGAAGGAACTGGCCACCCTGCCCTGATGTTTAATTTCATATGCCGTTGGGTTTAGTACTGGATGAGCTCTACTCTCACCTACCAAATCAAACTTTGGGTTGATTACTCTGATATTTAATCAAAATAACATATAAAGCCATGAACCACACATAGCTTTTTTTTGAAATGCCATTGAAATAGGGTATGCATCTGATGATTACAGGTTCCACTTTATTTTAGAACTTTTCAGGTGGGACCCAAGAAGGGTCATTCTTCTGTCTACTCCCTTAATATTTCCTGGGTCAAAGAGTACAGGATTAGATTTCGATGGTGAAGTACATTCTAGTTCCTGTTCAAGTCCACTAGACACTAGCTGTCACTCTCTGGTACTCCCCTTACCAATGGGTCATGTTAGTTTACATTCTTGTCCAGATGGCTTATGGGAGAGAATAGTTTTCTCACTGATTCTGAGTTGAGTCTCCCAAAGTTTCCAGATTTTGACAACTTTGACAGGGCACACTCCCAGAAACATTCATATTTCCTAAATTTTTTAGTATGATGGTCTTCTTTTATGCTAAACACAGACTATTCTTGCACCTGCAGTAACGGTTTGGTATTGGAAGATTTACTGTAGATAGCTTCTTTGCATGCTTACGGATTCAGCTGCCCAGTTTAAGAACCTGACTAGTGATGCTAATTGTTGCAGAGTTTGAAATGGCTGTCAAGGGTCGGAGTATCAATATTCCCTAATTTGCACTCTATTAACAAATTTTCAATAACCACTCAGACAAATGGAGGTTTAAATTATGGACTGTTGAAATCAAAGTGGGTCAATCTGCAAAGGGATGATTCAGAGGGGTAGCCTTAAAATTTTGCAGTGATGCTGGAAGGTTGTGACTGATCATTGCTGTCACCTTCAAAACATTAATTTATGTACATCATCAGTGGTTTACCTAATGTGTTGCTGATAAGAAACTTTTAGAACACTTGGATGCCTGTTTTTAAACTTACTGACTGTTCTTACAAAATAGATTTTCTGTACTATCAACTTTTCTAATGATGTATGAAGTCAAAAGTTAATTCCACACTTACGAGTAAAGTGTCAAATTTTAGTGTAGTATTTTAGTATTAGGAGCTGTATTGCGGTTGACCTGCAACATACTCTTTTACTGTTGCTTATTTGTGCAGATGAGTAATCTTCTTCAAAATCTATATTTTTTTTGTTAAACCCTAAATTGACTGTGATTAATTATGCGGTTCATATTTTTCTTTCCTTCACAGAGTGACTTTTCTGGGTTAACAGAACTTAAAATTGGTGGTGTGATATACATATTAGGTGTGTTTTTCTTCAAGGCAGACGGTTGCATACCTTGTGCTCATGCTATTTGGCATATTCATGTTGTATGTGCAGCTGGAGTTCATTATTATGCAATTTTAAAGTATCTGTATATGTAATAATCTTTTGATGAATGTTAATTGTATGCTAATTTGTTCTAAACTATATATGCTGCATTGATAAAGCATGATTTTTACCATTTATTTTCATCTGAATAAGATGTTAATTGCTTTTCAGTGGCTTAATTAGAGCCCTTAGAACTAACTCTATTGAAATGGTGTACAAATTGCAGTTTAAATATTAGCAAATATTTTTGTAATTCACTTTATAGAGGCTTTATGCTAGTTTTCACAATTAGTTATTTGATCATTGTTTTCTCACGGTGTTGGAGAATAACATTGATAAATTATTTATGATTTACAGGGAATTATGCATATCAATGCAAATTTATAGACCTCATATTCAGTTTTTATATGTTTTATTTAGATTGTTGTTTGTGAACTTTTATTTTGTTATGTTTTGAAGTTGATCTACACGTATGTAGTCAAAATATTTGATTGTTGATTTTACTGGAATATTACCAGCTACCACAGTGTATACAAATACTCTTGAACTATACTCTTTATAATGAAGTGTTCCTTGACTTTGTAACAGTTATTTGTAGCAAAATACTCAAACCAAAAGCTTTATTTTTAGAGTTACATGTATGTTTTCCACCGCAATTTTAGATGTTAAGGAGGAGTAATATTCATTGGTGTTGTTGATTTTTGAAATTATAATAAGATTACCATTGGTGCTCTCTATTTACTATCATGTAAAACATTTATTGATGTTACCAATATATTAGTAATTTCAATATTTGTTAACATTTGTTTCCATTTATGGACCGTATTTAAGGGATGTTGTCAGGGGAGTCATTTTTTTTAAACCATTCAACCTGGTCTCATTATCTCATTGGTGATATTGCTTTGTAGGTATTGATCTCCTAAATTATTGTTGAGTTGCACTGAACTTGATTTATTTCTCTGTTAATTACTCTATAAAAGATGTTTATATCTTTTAAAGTGTTATTAAAAACTGGCTTGAGACTTATCATTTGTATATGTTCTAATATTTTCCAAGATTGGGTACTTATACATATATAAAAATTAAAAATTGTACTATAGGATTTAGAATTTCATCTCTCTGAACAGGTGCAAATGAATGGATTATAAATTGTCATTATTCTTAGCTAAATAACTTGATACCATTCATTCATTTACAAGTTTTATAAAATTTGAATAAAAAACTCCCCTTACTGTTCTGTTGTTGGGACCAATTTGTTTTTGGCAATATATTTGAAGGATTTTAAAATGCATTCCTGTTGGATTCAGGAATATATAGTTTTATCAACACAAAAATATGTGATTTGGAAAATTGAGGTGCTCAAGAAAGGTAATGTTTGAAATTAACTTTGAAATTATTGTAGACTTTAAGAAGTGTTATCACACTGATAGTATAGAACCTTAAGTACCAATCCCTGAGACATGGGCATACCTATGATTAAGAGGGAACACTCCTCATTTGGAATGAAAGCCATTGTGACATGATGTGCAAAGTTTTGTTTATTTACATTTCTTTCTTCTTACATTTTAATAAAGAAACTTATTTTTTCCTTGTGATGTTCTCTAGTTAGTGACATGTTTGTCAGGATATATTTATCAGTTGGTAAATTATCATGTTGTTCTTATACCAAAGCAACACACACAAACACTTATGCTATTCAGGCCCAGCATTAGCTCTTCCTAAATGTCAAGTGTGTGCGTATACATGGGACTTTAACTGTAATATTAAATGGGCAACCATGATAAATAGAAGTGCAACTGATATTTCTCTGGTACTTCTTATCTGTATTAAATTAGTTTCATCCCTAAAATTAAATAAAATTTGAATTTAAGGCAAGTTTGCAAATGTGTTTTAAAATATTAATATGGTTATAATATAAACACCTGATTTACATTTTCATCAAAAACCACTGTCTGTCTAATGGCTTGATATAGGAACTTCATTGAGGTGCTGATTACATTACGTATAGGAATGTATGTGCTAGTACATTAGTGTTGGTTTATCAATGATAATGGTGTTATATTTCAATTTGTAATAGCATCCAAGATTTTTTTAGGTATTTGTAAATGTTTCTTCCATCAATGTAATTCTACACCTCTTGAAAATGTTTGCATGTAAATACAAATAAATATGATTGAAAAGATTCCTTAATTCTATTCTATTTCTTCTTGTGTATTTATGAAATCATAGGTCCTGGGAAAACTTTTTTCTGCTTGGAATTCACAACCTTTCACCTTCCCCACTTCACTTGTTCTTTTGTGTGTTACCTATCCCTTTCCTTATTCCTATATGCCTTTGAATATGTTTTCACCAAATGGCGGTTTTTGTGTATGAATGAATATGTTCGGCCAAGTTGGCTCATTTTCTCACTTCTGGCTATGGGTGCCATTAAAAATTCACTGATCCTAGTCTTTGTCACTTTGTATGTCTGGTGTGTATGTGCTCTTGTATGTACGTCGTCTATCTTCTGGAAGTGGGTGAAAAATCACCCGAGAGCCATCTCTTGGTGAACGAAATTGGGTATATGGTCACATAAACCCCTGTGAATTCCTTTGGATTAAACAAGTACCAGGGGAACTCAGTGGTTCAGAGCATTGGCCCAGTAAGTCGAAGGTCTGTGGTTCAATTCCCGGTCCTGGGCAACCTTTCACCTTCCCCACTTCACTTGTGTTATTCTTTTATATGTTATCTATCCCTTTCCTTATTCCTATACGCCTGTGAATATATATATTTGCATATATATATATGTTTATATAGGGATATATGTATGGTGTTGCCTGCATCCGCACCACACATGTATAATTTTCATATATCCAGAGCTGTTGTTAGTAAAAATTGCAATATTGAAATCATAATAATAGAGTAGTACCTACCCATCCTTTCAAGTACATTTTTGAAAGATGAATGGATGCTGATCAATTTGGTATTCACAGTTTTTAATGCTCAAATTATAGTTAATAACAAACAGGAATTTACATCACATATGCCAAGCATAACTACATAAATGTAAGGATGACAATTTTATTATTGGATTATTAATTGGTTTAGACACCCATTTAATTAAAAGATAAATCAATTCGCAATAGCTTACGATGCAATTCATAAACAGACCACGAAATAATGAAAACTCTTTAAACTTTCCTCAGATTTTATTTTAACATGACTGGTTTTGTTGCACAGGCGACATCATCAGAAATCTGTGGAATCACAAATCTTTGGAAAGTTTTTATTATTTTGTGATCATGGATTTTCACAAAGTTGTGCCTGAAACTATCAAATTCATTAACAGATTTTTTTAGTTCAATAAGCAATCACATAGTAATAATTTATATATTTCATTATAATATATCTTGTTCACTGTTTTCTTTAAAATAATTAATTTTCTGTTTATTTGGAATTATATATACAGATAACACAATTTGTGGCAAAATATCAGAAAATATTCAGTAAAATGCTGCCCCATTAAGGGAACTCCTATAATTAATGTGGTTTTCTGTTACATATGTCACATTCAAGTCCCAGACATAAGTGCCCTATGTAATGTCATCATTTCCAAAGTGAAAAGCAAACATACTATAACTTAAGGTATGCTGTTCAATGGCAATGTCCAAGTAGTGCCACTGCATTTACTACAATATCATTTGATGATAGCATTTGGCAGGATATTATTATATGCTAGAGCTATTTATATATCACAAAAGCACTAATAAATTTAAAAACATTTAGCATATTAACTAGATTCCATCTACATACGGTAAAATCCATCCATGGTAATCCAACCAAAGGTTGATTTGATAGGCGAAGGTAGAGATCACCTTGAACTAAGCCTTAAGGCATGTGAAATTTACACATTCAGGGTAGATGGAGCTAGTTATTTTCCCCATGCCATCTTTCAGTTTAAAAAAAAATACTAGTGACAAGAAAATCACAACGCTTGGTTTTTTTATGGATTTGTCCATATGCCTAGGAATTGAACCTAGAGTCTTCCAGTCCATTGCAAATGCTTTACCCATTAGGGTACCGTGCCCCCTATTAATTTTATTGTGATGCAACATACTTCCCATCTTGGAATACACTCCTATTGAACAGGGTCCAATTGATGACTGCCAAATGGAAGAAATCTCAACTTAAGTTATACCTGAGCTTTAAGAACACCATGTTTGAGTCCCAAATCTGTTTAATCAATTATATTGCACACATAATTCTATACTCATAAGGGGTTTCACATTGTCTAATGATTCTTCTTTAGATTTTCAAATCAAATAAGCCTTTTTATGCTCAAAATTTGTTGAATCAGATTGAATGAAAATAGTAAAACTTGATAGAAAATATACTTTAGTTCTCCATTCATAAATGAAGATATTTCATTATTAAAGTTAAATCCTCATTTTGTAATAATGAAATAAATTTCCAGGCAATTCATGTTGAACGTGACCCATTAGGAGGAATATAAAGATTGAAAAATTTTTGCACAAGAGTTATGAAAAATTCACACTTTAAATGGAATTAGGTTCGTATAATAATATACTAAGATTGCATTATGTATAGCTGCAAGGAAATATATAGCCACCAGATAGCATTAGCACCTTTTGCCATGATAATAGGCAGGAAATAAAAAAAGTAACTTTAATATAAATGTTGCTTGTACCGATTTAATTAAGCTATGGAGCTGGCAATCTGAGAAAATTTAATATTACCCCTAATGTTAAAGCTAGCAAAAATGAGGGATGAGCTGATTTGTGAAAATTTAGTATTTGTAGTCATATTTTAAAATGGCTTTAAACTCTCAGATATAGGTATAATTTGAATTAATCAGTAATTCATTATTCTTCACATAGGGCATTTTTTGCATACTTTATATGCTTTTTACTTCATTAAATATAAATGTAGTTTCATTTAAAATCTATTACTGCTGAACTCATGTAAATGACACAAGATGCTAAAGAAAATAAAAGAGTTATCCAATCTACCAGTGATTGCAGGATAATGGGGTATCTGTTGCATCAATACCATCAGTACCTTCTTTTTAAAGTTAGAGTTTTCAGCTGTCTGAATATTTTATCTTTCATTACCTACTTCAAATGATAATCTCACGAAAACACATTTTATATTAGTTTGGTTGTAGCTTATTGTGGCATATTTTCTCCGGAGTAATTTATCATTTTATTTTTCTTTATTTTGTTGTCCTCTTAAATTGTTAAATAAACGCAATGTGAAGAAATATATAATTTCCACCAAGCTCAAAAAGCTAAATCCCATAAAGAGACCGAGGAGTCCACCACAGTTGGCTGAAAGTAAAAAAATTTATTTGTTATTCTTTTTTCTAACATATACATAGTTAAGAATAAAACATTATTTTATAATTAGGCAAGTTTTCTTATATATAAGGATAAATGTGTAAATTCTATGCCTTCTATGAATTAATTTACCAATTGAATAACTGATAATGAAATAATGAAGATATATTTTCAATTAAATAAGCTGTAGGTCAGTTTCACATTCTATGTAAATATCTAATTAAGTAAGTAATATATATTTTTACTCCTACATTTTTTACCTTAATTCTAAAGTACCAATGTGAGTCAGTCCTATTTTCTCCACTTTGAAAAGTAACTTGTGGCATGTGGGATCGAGAGTAGAGACAGAGAGTGGCCAAGTTATGTATTAGCCAATCAAATGCTTTTTAAATTTTATACCGCATAAATGAGTGAGATAAGTAAAGAGCTGTAACATTAAGTTCCATTACACTCAACAGCTATGCTTATGCAGGAACTTACAGATTTTAAATAGTAGCGTAATTGAAAATACACATTAGAATTATATAGAAGAATGTTATTTGGTTTAACAATACACTCCCATCTCAGGCTTTACTTGGTGGAATTCCTTCATGATGAGGGTAAAATTAACAGTAATTCCACAAGTTTATTTATTGAAAAATGACCATGGTTTTGACACTGACAATGAGAGCTATCTTTACAGTACAAGAGATGCATTTATTTTATGCATAATGGAGCATATATTCTTGTATGAAAATACAGCATTAACGGATACCTATCATGGTAAAGGAATTTATGAAGTTCTACCTTACAGACTTGAGTACCTACATTTTTATCAAGCAGCATGTTTTATATCTTAATTATAAATGTCTCTGGATGAGTTTAACAGTCATGGATATTCTACTGTATTTCTAGTACAAGCTTTCTTTCTCTGTCTAAAAAATAACAGCCTAATTAATATATAAATGAAAGAGAAAGATAAATCTCAAAAGGTTCATACTTTCACATTTTTTTAGGATTAGATTAGTATTAAAATTAATATCCTTACCAAGGAAATCGGTTTGACCATAAAGTTCACCTCTTCGACTTGTTATAAACTGCCATTCTTTGAAAAAAATTGACAGTTTTCCAATTTTCTTTCTGGAAGTATAAGTCCATAGTATTAGTATCAGAAATTAACTTGATTATTTCTGTCACAAATTATGCAATACCAACCCTGCATATTCGCTCTCAGTAACATTAAATGCTTCAAATATTTTTTCAACATCAAATTCCCCCATTGAAGTTTCAGCATCATAATTTATTTCCGTACAAGCAGGAAGGCAATTACATCCTCCACTGGTACCTCTTTTACCACTTTCAAGTTTCATGGCATTTACAATTTCCATATATTGCAGTTGCTCTGAAAAGTAGTTTATTAGAGTTTTAACGGTTGGTAATACAATACCCGTGTCTTTAAAGTATGAAATACCCCTACCTGTAACATTATTTATACATTTCAAACTGCCTGCTCCACATATGGGAAAATTGTGTCCTAATAATCAAGAATAAATACAATTTAAATATTATTTTATAGGTTCTGAATGCTGAAATATTGATCACAATACATCTGTACAAATTACTGAAATGCAGCTAATTATTATATTATTAAATACCAATTTTAATTACATATTTGCAAAAATACCTTGAACTTACTTGGCATAAAGAACATCATGCATTGACAATTTTTCAAAGTCGCATTTATAAGGCACTCTAGCTCACAGTTCCGTTGAGTATAATGAGTAAAAAACTGCAAGTGCCTTTCACGTTGAAAAAGACACCGGCGCCTGGATGATGGATATTCTTGCAACTCTTTGCTAGTACCCATTATGTTTGGCTTAACGCTTACAACCACATCCTGACTGAGTGGAGCACGAAAAAATTGTTGGCTCATTCTAGGAAATTCAGAAGGATTGTGAAGTAGCACCTGCATAGGATTAATAACATAATTTAAAGTTTCACTTAAATCGACTAATTTTTTCATGAAAACATGAACTTACATGAACATGAATTTACATGAAAAAATTTCAACATCATACAATCAAGTTGGCATTAGAACTCCTCACACTCAATGAGTTTTTCAACATAAAAATCAAAGGGAACTATAGGATGGCTAGAGAAATTACATTTTAAAATTTCCAACTATCCCTGAATTTTCAAATAATTAAGATATTCCCTGCTATCAAATTATATATATTGTTACAATTTGTGTTATTTTCCTCATCCCTTATATATTTTCCTTCTTTTGAAAAAATTGGAATAAAGACCTATCAGGAAAATGTTTGTTAAATTATACTGGTAATCCAACAAAAAGATACCTGAACATAATAAAAGTAAATAGCTTAACCTATTTCATGAAATGAAGATTTTTCCATACACAGGTCACATTTAAAAAAAAAAAGCACATATATCTATATATAAATCACAAGTAATAGCCTTGAATAGCTAAATATTTACCCCAGCAATTAAACATATTAAAATACATGCCTATTAAATGAAAATAAAGGTGATGGATACTAATGTAAAATTGAAATTAATTTTTATTATGACTAGAAAAAATATCTAATCATTGTAAGTAAATATTTACCTTCACTTAATGAAAAATATTGTTGAAGTCTCAATGTTGAAGCAACCAGTCAAATTTTAAGCTTATTTTTTGCTTTGCTTAAACCCTTTACCATATGATTTTTTTAGCATACATCCTCCTTCCTCAAAATTTCCCCCTCCCTTCTTTGGACATCCCCCCTCTGCAGTTCTCAGACCTCTTAAAATTAACTGAAGGATTTACCTGAGGTTAGCAAATTATGAAGGTTCATATATTGGCCCATTTTGATGCACCTTGCCATCCCTGCAAGTCATTTAGACACAGTACCTTTCACACCACACTCATCAGATATGTCCTGACTTACATAACAGCTGGTAAGTAGGATGTGGGAACAGATGTAGGAAGGATCCCCAATACCAAGTCTGCTTGATGCACCACAAAAGAGCAAGAGCAATTCCCTCTCTACCAAGTTACTGTAGAAAATAGTGTGTAATTCCCCAATCATAGATGGACAATTCAAGGTTATTCTCTTAAAGCTGGGGATGGGAATTCAATGGTTTTGTTTCTCCTCCAGGAAATCCCCCACCCAAATGTCCACACCAAGTATCCTGTGAGTGATTCATTCATTGTGAAATACCATGGAGGAAGGAACATAGTTTTCTCAGCAATGAGGACTAGGAGTCATCAAGATGCTGGACTTCTATGTAAAGCATGGTATAATCCCACTCACTTTTGCAAACATTTTACCATTTTTGTAGTCCTGACCATTATTTGTAACTGCCTGATATATTGAAATATTCTTTGCTGTTTTGTTTATAATTTGTTTGTTTAACATTGCATCTTCACACACCCATCATGTATTCTTCTCTGCCTGGTTTGAGAGAGGTTTTATCAGTATTTTTTTGAGAAAATACTTGAGATACACCACAATAGTTTATGTATAAATGATCATTTCTGACTGGAGATTAATCATTAATTAAGAATTAATTAAGTTTAAAATTAAAGAAATCAATGTGAAATACATCCAGTACTGCATTAGTAATTAGGGTGTGGTGCTTTTCTTGACAGTGATGTAGTATGACAGCACCTATGCTGTGATGTGAGTGCTTATCTTGGAAAAATGGAGAGAACATTTATTAGAGGAAATGCTTGTACAAAAGTTGCATCACTTAAAAGCACTTGAATTATAGCTAAACTTTGATTGAGATTGGCCTCCACAGTGTATGCTCACAATGTCACATATATTTGACTAAGGTCAGAAATTGGATTTTTTTAGAGCAATTGAAATTTACAGCACAGAACTTATGCCATCCTCCCTTATCTATGCCCCTTTTATATTCGCATGACACATGCACACGACTTCTTCTGACTCAGCACCCCTTCCTCAACTCTTTCCCTCTACAGTTCCTTTAACATAATCATCCAACCCCACTCCCTCATCACCAAATTCCCACTTTCTCTCCCCCATCCATTTTCGAAAACCTTCCTTCGCTTCTTTGGCTACTCCTGATTGAGAATTCCAAAGATGAGACATATTATGGTCTTGATAATGGTATGCAAGTGTTGAAACCATGGGCAAAATAATAATTTTTGGGTGGAAAATACAACATATTCTTTTCATTAGACATGTATGCTAAAGAATGTAAATTAGAAGTTCTTACTGGACAATCGACATAACAGTAACTTGGAGAAATTACCTTCCAGGCCAAATTGACATAAAATTCCAAGAGCATAATGCAAATTACATTAATTTGCATCAAATGCTCTTGGATAGGTTGAAACTTTTAAAACAGACTGGAAACGGAAATTCATAGTTGAATAACCACTCCTTTAAACCAGATGTCTGCCTCCTCCTAATTTGTATCCATGTGGGTAAGGCTTGTGTTTGCATAAAATTTTTGGTGATGGTAATGCATCCAAATTGAAAACTACGTCTTCACTGAGAGAGAGAGAATAATGATGAATATAATTTTCTTTTGTGAACTCAATGTAATTACTTTTAATAACCCATCAATCAGTATTGCTTTTAGGTTATAGGACACTTAATCATTAGAGACTCAAATTTATAGTTAAAATATTCAATTTCATTATTATTAAAGTGATTTTTTGGAGAAAAAATGGAAAATAATGACAAATTTTGTTGAATAGAGAAATCAATTACAGCAGCAGGAAATATATTGCCAGTCCATAATAGAACAGGATTATCAAAACCACTTATGATCTAATGCTCATTTGAATACCACAGTGATGGATGTGTTTACTTCATTGATACATATAAACCAAGATGTTAGTAGGGTACATTGATGATTCATTTGGGGTGCGCTCTGATTCTCACGTTCAACGGGGTGTGCTCACTCTATTGGAAAAAAAATCCAGATATTTCTGAATTTCTTCTTAAGCTTGGGAAAAAGACCAAATTTGTTTGAAAATGTCAGGAATATTATATGCAAATTGGGCATTTCGATGAGAATGACTCTCCTTTTAGTTGAGAGACAAGTTCATGTTTGGTTTGGGAAAAACCAATAATATAGCTGGATGAAGAGGAACGACTTCGGTACTGCCAGTGGGGTAAGCAGTAATGAGAGATAATACACGTAATGGCCCCCCCAAAGTACCTAATCAGATTCCAAATATTCAGGAGAAAAATCACGAAAAATAGAGCATGTTTGCTGGCATACTAAAATTTAAAAAAAATAAGATTTCACAAAATGTATGGTGCATACTATAAAAAAATCGTGTAATTATGGTGATAGCCATAGATTTAGCAAATTTGCTGATATTTTGAATAATTTCATATTTGTGAGCATTTCATGCTTCTACATACCATTAACCCTTTAACTGCACAATTAGGTTGATATTTACCCTGCCACAGATGCAAAAAAAATATTTCACCAGCCCTGATTTTTTTGTCTCAATTTATTGATTTTTATAGGGNNTCACCAGCCCTGATTTTTTTGTCTCAATTTATTGATTTTTATAGGGTAACTAAGGAAAGCAATGGGCAAACAAAGATCAAAAAAAAAGAAAAAGGGACGTGGGTATACTCGTACAGCATCTATACAAACAAAGAGGGAAATTTCAAGCAGCCAAAGTTTCAGAAAAAAATATCACAGGTCAAATCGCTAATGTACGATGGGAGCAGTTAAAGGTTAATAATTAATTAATCAACTCATTTAAATGAGCTGAAATCAAACCCACCAGTTTAATCTGAACAATTTCTGCTATTGCCTACACAGGAGATATGCACTAAGAATAAGATTTGGTGATTTATCATTTGTGAAAATGGCTTTATCATTAAAAATATTATTTTTAATGACTTCAATTTAGCAATAATACCTTGAATCCTCCAATTGTTCTACACCTGACATCATAATCCTCAGGATCTGCCTTTAGGTAAATGTGAAGGCCAGATGTGGCTCCTGCACCAGGACCTCGTTGTGGGTATGTTTCAATTGACTCACCACTAGGATAGCCGTCTTGGGCATTCCAATCACTCCATGAAGAGGCAATGGGAGCCCAGATATCATAGCTCTCATTAAATCCTTCTACAGTCCTTTAAAAAAGAGGGTTGTTATCTCTTTCGAGTCACTGATCAATATACATAATTGAACTAGTCATTAAGTATCATATCAATTTATATCAATAAGATACATGTTCACATGAAATAATGTACACTTTGTATTTTTCCACTTGAACTTTTTTTCATGTACAACTGGTTTCGATGCAAAGGCGTCATCTTCAGGTACAACCGAACTGGTACCTGAAGATGACGCCTATGTGTCGAAACTGGTTGTACCTGAAATAAAGTTCAAGTGGAAAAAATACAAAGTGTACATTATTTCATGTGAACATGAATTTCCACATAGTTAAGCCTACAACCATGGAGTATAATAAGATACATATTCACTCTAATTTCAACTTTTCAACTATGTTAATCTATTCATTTAGGTTGAGTTTTACATTTTACATAGGTATTTCAGTCAGTGATTTAGCTATTTCAGCACCAGTATTTTTCTGGGAACTTCAATATTGCCTTTAATAGTATATATGTATATTGATCCCTAATTAATACAAGCACTAAGGAGAACCTTTCAAATAATTTTTAAACTAATTATTGTTTTCTGGAATGGTTAATATGGTCAAACATGTAAGTTAAGTCAAAGAATGAAGGTCCATGTCCCACATCGGGTGTTACATAAATTCTTGAAAAGAAGATAATGAAGAGATCCAAGAACCATCAAAGACAGGTGAAATTGTACTTTCATTTAAAATTAGTTAAGAGTATAAAATTATTTGACTTGATAATAAATCTGAGTGCAAACATTAGGATACATGGATTAATAATACTCTGAATACACACATATTGGATATCATAGTTGAAACCAATTTTTTGAAACCAAATGAAAATTTTCTCGTGTCAGCAGTGCTGCTCGCCATACTTTAAATATTATGTCTAAGTGGTGCAGGTCAAACAACCTGTTACTAAATGAGAGTAAAAAATGTTTTCTACATTTTCATAACAAAATTAATCCACCTAAAATTAGGTCTTAAAGTCCTATTCTTAGAGCGGATACAAATAAATCAATAATACAATGCAACACTAGTAAATTCTTAGGATTATCTCTTAATGAAAATCTTGATTGGCAAATGCATGTTAACGAAATCATCAATAAAATGGCCACTGGTATATATATGATTTGGAAACTTGTCCCAACAACCTCAATAGTGACTATGAGAATTATTTACCATGCCAAATTTATTCCCACTTGGCCTATGAGGTTGTCTTCTGGGGAAACTCTAGTGCAGCAACAAAGGCATTCAGTATACA
>LYUA01001843.1:6805-19842 GCA_002093875.1 Calopteryx splendens | reverse complement strand
CAATAAAAACTTGATTTAAACAAAAAAACGGAACTTATTTTCTGGATGACCCTCGTATAAGCAATTTCCTGCAATAATTTGCTACCTCTGAACTTAGGTATTTCATTTTCTCAATGCATTTCTGCGGTACATTTTCTTCATACACACTCCACTAAGCATGGTCCCATGCTACAACACCATTTGAGCAGAAGGAATTGTAGCTGAAAATATTAACGCATGTTGATACTATTTAGAATAACTACATGATTATGATTATATAATGTAAGTTTATTTTCGAGTTTTGCCATACACTGAGGGATACCTGATGTTTCATGACCACAAGAACTCCTTTACAAGTTGAAGGAATTTACCAAATTCAATGTAGATGTTGCCGTAAGAAATCCATTGGGGAGTCAGGATGTTAAGTTAAATTCCATCTAGAAGAACTCCAGAGATAACTTTCAACTGATCTCAACCACCCTACCCACCATTTGCCTTCCCCACTTTTTTTTAGTAATATTACCTCATATATAGTTTTATGCCTGCACTATGTAGGCAACAGTCATTAGTTGTTTGAGGTGTTAATATCATACCCATGTAACCCCAACCAAAAAGTGTCAATCTTTCTAAGGTCATCCAAGAACATTGTTGGTCTATCTCAGTATTGAAAAATGGCAGCCCTCAAATCTTTTATTGTGGTAAAGTGCTTATTACTTCTAAACTAAAGGTTTTGATGTGTTCAAACAGTTATTTTAAAATATACCTCTGCTTATTTAATTTATTAAAAATTACATAAGCTGATTGTATCAATTCTTAGAAAATTATGAATCTATAAGTGAAAAGTATTTCATAAACCTAATGAACTATAATGGAACCATTAGATGATCAGATGCAGTCAGGTACTAGCAGCCTTTTTAATTTTGATTTAGATATTTGTGAGATAGTTAAAAGTTTATGAAAATACATTAATTGACCGAAATCCTGTTTCCAAATTTTGTTGATGTATATCTGTGAAGTTAAAGGTAATTTTATTCTCCGTTACCTCTCACTGAATCCACTCCCTACTGAAGTTTAAATGCCTTGTCCTCCGCTCCTTCCTAACCCAGCCGAGACCAGTCGCTACTATTTGAGTTGCTCTTTCCTAACCGAGCTGAATCCAGCTGACCTGCCCTGCTATGTTAGGGCCAATCTTTTGTGTGTCATAGGCATCTGTTTCATCTTGAGAGTGTTTATCTTTGGTATTACAGGCATCCTTCTTGTCTTGAATTTCATTAAGATGAAGCAGAACACCGTAATATCCGTCACCATAAGCTAAAAGCCTGAGACAATAAGGTTATTATATCAACAGGGAAGATTACAGAATCATTCCGAAGGACTTTTTAGGTAGGTCTTTTTTGAAGTGACGTGATAAGTGATGACTTCTCGGGTCTAGATTGAGCTCCCATTCTTAGGACGCAAATGAAATTTGAAAAAACTAGGCCTGCCCTGTGTTGTTCAGAATGACTATCATATCAAATGGAGATATTTCTTTGAGAGTGGTCATTATCAATACCCCATACTTTTCTTATCTCATCTGGCAAGGAGGCGAAGCACAGCTCAGATAAAAAGAAAACCATCTTCCCCAATTCCCCTTCGTTCTGACCATTTCTTTCTTGTGTGAGGATGCTATCGCAGAAGTGAAAAGAACTGATTTTTCAAGTGATTGAGATAGTTCTAGTTGCTTAAATGGAGAAGGATGCAGTGATAGTGACAACTCAAGTGAAGTTGGACTGGAGGATGAAGCTTCTCCAAGTATGAGTGATTTTCAAGGTGATATTCAGACGGAAGACTCACGGAGAGACACCCTGATTTTTAAAGAGACATCCGAGTTCAAAGAAGATAGACAGAGGGCCTTTACATAATTTGGTGATAAGCAGCAATGAATTTTCCTTCCTAAAATATATGCTCGGGGCCGAAGGTTTTTTTTTCGGCATTTTCATGAATACAAACAAATATGCAGAACATCTCCAACATTCCACAGGAAAGGCTGACAAAAACTGGGTAGATGTTACGTACGATGAAATGGTAGCATACAATGAGAGAGCTTTTATGCATGGGAATATTTGATTTGCCCGAAAGTAGGGATTACTGGAAAAGTTAAGATATTGACTGCTCAATTGTTCATAACTGTATGACCTTCGGTAGGTACAAAAAAAATTCTAAATTAATAATGATAAGAATTAGGCCAGTCCTTGATGTAAAAGAAACTTTCATTCAAAAGTATAAATCAGGTCAAAAGTTAAGTGTTGACGAAGCAATGGCTGCTTTTAAACGATGTCACTACATAAAGCAATGGATCCAAGGAAAACCAATGAAATGGGGATTTAAAGTTTTGGAAGGAGAAGGCAGGTTAGGAAGGAGAGTTAAACTATATGGCACCTCCTGTAGATATATAGAACTCTCGAACTGCAATGCTGCATCCATCAGTGTGCAGGTAGACCTTATATTTACATGTCCAATCATTACATCTGCCTTATCCAAACATTCATCTCTCACAAATTTATCCAAACAAACATTAAACAGCCTTGGCAGCATTGTCCTTGCCTTAATATTTTAATATATCACTTTTATAGTATTCATTAATAGTTTATTCACTTCATATTCTCTCAAAGACTTCCACAATATTCCTTGATTTACCCTATGAGGAG
Source organism: Calopteryx splendens (assembly GCA_002093875.1). Classification (NCBI taxonomy): domain Eukaryota; kingdom Metazoa; phylum Arthropoda; class Insecta; order Odonata; family Calopterygidae; genus Calopteryx; species Calopteryx splendens. The sequence goes on along the minus strand of LYUA01001843.1, from coordinate 17,176 downwards.
TAACTTGCCTTTGCACTTCGTTTCACTTATTATAAAATATATACCTGCAGCTTTTCCATTCTTCAAAATTGTCACAGTTATTACTCATTTTCACTTACATTAACCTCCCAGCATTTATTATCACCATCTAATGCATTTGGCTCATTCTCATACATAACACTGCTTTTAGATAAGTCCTCAAAGTAGTCTCAAATATTCTCTAATTCCTCATTCATCCCACACAATAATACCACTTTTATTCTTTATTGCATTCATTCCTTTGTTGTCTTCCTGTTTTGCCCTTTTTACCAACTTCCAAGAGATATTTTCATCTCCTTTAATTATCCTTTAATTATTCTACATTTTATATTTATGCCATTAACCTTATTTCCCTACTTTCTTTCAAGACATTTTTGCATTAACTCCTTTTCTCCTTGTTAACACCATATGCTACCTTCCAAGCTACTTCACCTTTAGCTTCAATCATCCTCTAATATGTCTCTTTCTTTGCACTCACAGAATATTTAACTTCTTCATTCCACCAGTCTTTTCCAACATACTCTTACTGTACATTCAACTATCATTCCTTTCAAAATCTCGTAAGCACTGTTCACATTTCTATTTTTTTCTCCATCCAACCTTGCTTTACTTTTGGACCATATCCTCAAGTCTGAGTTCCTACTGCCTTTTTACATTTTTGTCTTGCGGTTTTTTTTTATTTTCACTTTCAATTGCGTTGGCACTCTAATCTTCCTTCTTACTGAAACTTTCCCAAGATCTTTGTTGGAACTAGCAATGAGAACTCTTCTGCATGCAACATATCCCATTTCAATTATGTCATTCACTAATGCTCGCTTTCTTTCACTGTGTACCATGAAATCAATAATCAACTTATGATTTCCCCTTTCCATGTTTGCAGATGAATTAATTTTAGCATAAACTATGTATTCAAGACAAATTATTGCATAAACACAAGGTTTTACTTGTGTTTATGTTCTCTATTTTAGTATAATCTTGTGAAACATGCTAAATATCATTATTCTGAAATATCTTCATAAATTTATGAAGTTTCTTTCTTACCCTTTCCCAATTTTACATTAATAATGTTTGCATGTTTTTTTCTATGGTTCCCTCAACAATTTTAATTTGATGTTTCTCTGTGTTTCCTTAGTCCAAAGTGATGTTGAAGTTCTTGTTAGTTGCTATCCCATAGTATAATGTCATCCAACTATGGGAACTTCAGTATGTAGACTCAATGGTTTCTTGTAGGTTCATACATACATATTTGGACATTGGCCATGTAACTACACACATATGCGACTGATAACTGATCATTGCATTCATAAGATAATTAATCATTGCAGTCATAAGTTATTATTATTTTTATTTACAGATGTCATGTAGTGCTATGCACTGTGGTGCCTATAGCTCATAATGATGATAGCAATCCAAATCTAAAAGTGACACAAATTTATCAGAATTTGAGAAAATGCAATGTAGTATCCATATTGCATAAATGCAGTAAGTCCACAAATTATCTTATTAAGTCTTCCCAAAACTCATCTGTTTAAAATCATATTCTCATATGAATTGCATGAATCTAAAGCAAAATACAAGAAAAATATTATTTAATCATCTTCTGGAGGCTTATCAACTTGGGTGTGTGCTGTGTGAGATAATGGAGTAATAACATTGCAGTGATGCTAAATATGTAGTTTATGATACTTCCATAGTGTATACTTTTCAAATAATGTTTGTTTTTTTTCATTTTAATGAAGTGGCTAAAGTATATACATTTATAAATACCTCTTCTTTTTTTACATTGTGGTATTCTTTCAGACTGCTTTTAACTTCCTCTTCCCATTAGTTAATTATCAGTATTAGATGTTTACATTAACTGAATTGTTTTGAGATCGACTGGAAGTGTTGTTGAATGTTTAGTGGAAATAAAAGCAAACATGTGCCAATGTACGCAGCCATAATCACATGCATGCACTTGCACATATACTCATGCAGGCACATGTGCATAATTTAAATGTTTTTTGTGGGCCAATGTAGCAATGCAGCTTATTCTCATACTTCAACAAATCTGAGTTTACATGCATCTATGGTCGTGAAATCTGTCATCGAGTTATGGTTGGTAATAAATAGAATGGGGATATAATTGCTGATTTTAAATTCATGGGAGCACTATAAGAAATAACCAAACTTTGTCATTTCATTGATGAGCAATAAGCAATATTTGCATTTGTGAATCAATGAAATTTCTGGGAGAAATTCAGCGTCAAGAAGTGAAAATTAGAAAAGAGATTTTGTCAGATAGTGTCACTTACATGAGAGGTGGTTAAAAGAAATCGTTTTTTGTGGAAATGTTTTTTTTTATTATTGTCTGCTCAATTTTTTCTCCTTACATGGTAGCTAAATTTTCCCTTGATAGAAATGGAAGGAGTAGGGGTAATTTGTGTAGTTGGTGTATTTTATTTTCTCAAATCTCAAGTAGTATTCATTGCATTACAGGAAGCCCCTTCACTAGCTTCTAGTGTTCAGAGTCTTGCTTATGGTGAATTAGGTCCTGGTGCTAAAACTATTGCTCGTATACAATTACCTGTTGCCTCTGAGTCAGTTCGCCAGACTACCCTCTTGCACCTAAGTTTTGAGGCTAATGGTAAGTAATGCTTGATTTAGAGTATTTGAACTAACTAACAGTAGTATCAAATTTGAGAATGTATTTTATTAACTCATCAAATTTGTCATTGATAGGCTTTATCGCCATCTTTGGTAAGTAATTAAAGTGGCATAGGAATGGTAAACTTCATACTTTGCCTACCATTAATTGAAAGTAAATATTAAAATATATATTTAATTTTTTACCACTGCTGTGATGTATCCATAATAAAATTGACTGAAATGAATTAAAATATGCAAGCTCTTGCAAAGTTTCTGTTACTAAAAGATTATTGCATAATATGAGCTCCTGTATGTAGTTATTATTCCTCTTCAATTTGCTATAGAGTAATGAAATATTTTGTATGCTACTTCTAGTTTTAGCTTAGTGCAAGGGTCCTAACATATTTGTTCAATGAAATGTGGTATGCCTATGCAAGTGAATTTAGTAGGCACTGTTGTTGCTGGTTTACATGCTTTATTTACTTATTTTGGGGGAAATATGTTTAAGTTACATACAAGCTCTCTGTGGATCGTCCTAATTAAAACCACCATATGGTATTTTCACTCAGTCTCAGTTTCTCACTAAATGTTGTTCTTGCATTAATGACATTTGGCTACTAATTTTTCTCCCCCACATTCATGCCAGATTTTTACTTATTTCCTTGGGAATGCAGAAGAGGGGTGATGTGGTACCAACAAACTAAAACTGCTTATTTATTTCACCTCTTAAAAATTGCTAAAGGGGATAATTTATTTTTATATTATAAATTTTCCATATTTTGAGCTAAAATAAGAATACACAATGCTATTGCAGTTCATTGCTTTAAAATGTATTGAGTTATGGTGACAGCAGTACCTACCTACCTTTTAAGTTTTCTTTATCAACTCCTTTCGGCACAAAGTCACGTCTTATTCTATATTGAAATTTAAGAGCCTTTATACTTCTGTAATAGATAGTTTCAAGGTGCATGAGTGAAGCATATCCACATTTGCTAATGGCATTGAAATATAAAATAGTTCAATAAACTCATTAATATACTCCTCAAATGTTCTTATTAATATTTATAATCAACTACATTATTCAAAAGCAGGGCATTTTCAAGTGCTGCTCCAATGCAGATGTTACACCCTAGAAAAACTATTGCCAACTTATTACTTTTTAAATAATTAGAAAACATACTATTCCCCATTACGAAGTGGAATTGTTCCACAGAACAATGTGAATGTGAAGAAGAATATGAACAATTATGGGGAATAGTACATTTTTTATTCATTTTAAAATAAATATTGTAAACAGAGTGGCTGGAAGCTGGAATCAGTAAATTTTATTACCAACTTATTTCAAGTACATAATTTACTAGATATTTATGTTATTCTATGATGAAAGTACAGAATATTGAGGAAAGATGAAATGAGATAAAACTTAATTTCATAGATTCCCAAGGAAAAGTAGATTTCTTAGTTTTATATAAGATGCCAAAAATAGATTTTAGCCATAATATTTAGTATTTTTGAGGGACGTGTTGGTGGATGTAAAAATATTACTTTCACGAATGTACTACCAATATTGTAGTGCACAATTTCTGGATAAAAATTTCCATCTCTTTTTATTTAATTTTTTAAGGAGTATATATCATTTGTGTAAATCAGGTGTTTAATTATATTCGTTATAAGATTTCAATTATTATAAAGCATTAAGTGTTCTGTCCTTGTCATTATATAGTAGGATTGTCAAAAGGTTAACAATTTGCATGCAATTAAAACTTATTTTTACATGAAAATATTCCAGAGATCTCTATCTGCTTGGGGAAAGAAAATGATGATTTGGACTCGTACATTGTTAAATTTTGTGTTAACTCAATGGAGGCTAAGATATGGCAGCGCACATTTGATCTTAGTGCATCACTTCATGTTGGCAATGTGTCACTTAAGCTGGGTGGTTTGGCATGCAAGGAACCAATTGATGTCGTGATTGGTTTGACAGCCAATGAAAAGGATCTAAAGGACCAGAGTCATCATCATTTGACAATTGATTATGCACAGGTTTGTTTTTATAATATTTTATCTTAATTGTGTAGCCTCTTTAAGTGTTAGTATAAAATGTCAGTACTCAATGATTACAAAAGATATTTAATATATCAAATTTTGGATCTACGATGTGATTACAATCATGAGTTGGTTTTACAAATATTTTAAAAACATTTTTAAGCATCTCTTGTTTCATATCACTCTTAACATTCTTTTTTCAGTCCAATTTTCATCCTTATTGTTTTATTAATTGTCCCCTTACATAACTGCCTTCTTTTTTAATGTTCTTGGTGATAATTCCTCCACTTATGGTAGTTCCTCAATTTTATCACTTAAGTGTTTTTAGATCATCACCACAGCACATGAAAATATTTACTTCTACCTCTTGGTGAGCAAACACTAATTGTTTCACACTAATAATTTAAAATGTTGTCCAAGACCCTGTGAATCTCTCAAGGACCAGTATTTTTGATCTAGCATTTGCTAAGGCAGTTATTATAATTAGATTCTTCATATATGAAGGGCTAAGTGTGAGAATCGTCCATAAATAAAAGGAAAGGCATAAGCTGGTCGACAGCAAATCTTTTAGTCTTTTAAAATGTGATATACCTGCTATACATATATATGCTTAGAAAGCATACACTATTTGTGGATTGTCATCTGGTGCCTGAGTATTTGGCATTCTTAGGGCTTAAGTTATTAATGCCATAAATACTCGTTTTCACTCTGTCTCTTGTTACAACAATAGGTTAAGTACAAGATAGTTAAAAATGATTTTTCAAAGGAAAATAAATGTATATGATTTGTCAATTATTCATTAAAAAAGGACAATATGTATTCAATTAATATGAAAAAATCCTGTTTCACGGACCACAATCTTGTCTGAAATTGACACATTAATAAACAGCAGAGTGAAGTCATCTAAAAAATAAACATTGATGTACAACTTCTTACTTTTGCTTGGTCTCAAAGGCAATTTGGTGAAAGTGCAGATAATGTAGGTATAATAAGCAAAATTCGAAATGAGTAACATCTACTTTAAATATTTAAGAATAGATAAGGTTATGATTGACATTGAAATCAGTAAATTTTATTATTAAATCGTCAAAATTTGGATTTGATAACTAGAATAAGAATGTCTATACTGATAGGGAATGACTTGAATGTCTTACCTACATACATACAAATCTAAGTATGTAAGATTAAATAAATAATATAGGAAAAAAGTAATACTACTAAAAGATTCCTATTGATGGATTATGAAGTAAATTTTGGATGAAATTAAAACAGTAAATTCAGTTATAGAAATCAAGATTCAAAATGTGATGAAAACAAGGGATGATTTGATATTTTGTTAGGATATTATGATCTATAAGGACAGATGTTGCCATAATTAAAGAACACACATTACATGTTGTGCACACTTCATTAACACCAAACTCACATGTATTGTTACCAGAAGTATGTATCACAAAAAAACAAAACACTAGTACAGAGCACACAACACCATGGTGGCAGATTAAAATAACTACATATTTGATGAAAAGTGAAATTCTACTTTGAGATTCAGAGTTGATGAAAGTTTGTATTGGACACACCCTTAAAAATTGTTGCTTGAAATTTAAAAAAAATATGAGCAGGTTCCTCCTATACTGTGACGACTCAAAATGCAAGTGATCAATGTAAAATCCAGTTGAGATACCAATAGTTGTATTGGAATGGCAGTATTATAATATTGGTAGGTAAAATATTGGGATTGAATCAGAGAATTATTATTGTGCCAGACCTAATAATCAGTGTAACAAATATTTTTCTGTCATTTTGCATAGTTATTGTTAAAGACAGCCTTGCTGAGAAGAATGCCTGAGACCTGCTTAATTCTTTTGTCATTAGATTCTCTAAAATTTGTATTTTGACCCAGGTTCTTATCTTTTCCACATAATTAATATTTTCCATGCAAGATGCCAACTATGTGCTGTTTTATAATGACCTCCTGTGAGCAGTTTTATACCTAGTGTTCTGTCTTAGACAACCTGCACTTTGGTGAGGGAGCCAATTCTATGTGGAAATATTAAGCACCATAGGACTAACATCATTCCACTCGTGAATAACTTTGCCATGCGAACATTGTCACCAGATGCCAAAAAATTTTAGACATTTTCATGGAAGGCATTTATATGACATTTTAAGGCATAGCTGCATGATCTGCATGATCTTCAAACTCTTAAGTAGTCACAAGATTGGCTACTTTCTGTTACACACCATTCCTTTACATATTTTTAATTCAGCTTTCCTCGACAATAATAGCTCTTTATAATTCCAAAATGATATGTTTTGTGAATAAAATAGGGACAGGTTGACATTTTCTAATCATTAGTATTGAAAATTGATCTTGTGTGTTTGATCATATAGCACTCAAAAATATTAATTATTTTTTTATTTATTAGGTGGATAAAAAATCACCAGATTTTAAAACAAAATGGCAGTCAGTGGAGCGTTCAGTGAATATTCATCATGCAGGAGTTTTCCTTGCCGTACATGCCGAAGCCATCATGACACTCAAGGAGTTTGGAGAAAATTTAATGAAAAAAATTAGCAAACAACAGCCCCAAAAGAAGGCACTCAATGAGTTGAGTGCACTTGTTCCAAGTCGTGCAGCATCAACTATAAATTTATATCTACCCCCTGGTAAAGTATTCCTAACTAATAACCTTTCTAGTTGAAAGTTAATTCCTCTGAAAATTAGACTTATAGAGTTAACCAATGATTATTTGCGTGACATATATTTTGCTGTCTAAAATGATATTCAGCAAACATGCATGTTTGCAGAAAAGGGAAGAAATTATTCATATGTTGAGACAAATGGCTAATTTCACATTTTTACCTATATCGAGTCTGCTGTCTCTGACTAGCATGAATGGTGTGTTATGTGTGATATTTGAAAGTTTCCTATTATGATTTCTGCATGTCCCCTCAATGATATTCTTGACAACGGTATAGGGGGTAGGGAAAGTTGATACTCTGTTGCTTGGATTTTGGGTTATATTTTGTGCCCTTCTTAGCTTTAGAGAGAAAACTATTTAATCAGCCATTGAAATGGTGGTGAAAGGATTTCCTTTTTTGGAACTCAAATATGGATCTTCTGGTTTCCAGTCCATAGTTCAAAACCTTTTCTATCCTAGGTAAAGAATTAGCAGGATAGCCGCACATCTTGAAAACCAGAGTTGTGAAACGTAACAGAAATTCGTTTCTTGAAGCAGTTTGGAGAGGGTTTGGGTCAGAGATATGGTTTGTTTAACCAAACTGTTTCTGTAACAATGTGCTAGGAACAAAATGTGGTTCAAAACCAAGATTGAAGTGTTTTTAAGAGTTTAATTACTGAAACAAGAAAATTGGTTCACAAGCAATAAGAACAGTTTTTTTCTTCTGGCACGATGCTTTTCACCATTTAGTGGGATCATTAGGCACAATGATTGAAGCATTATGTTGCGGTATATACAAAATATGAGAACAAATGGAATCAATGCAAAGGTTGTACACAATTTGTCCGAGCATAAAGAAATGGGTGTACAGATCATGGTTGCTGGGTGAAATTATGAGAAAGGAGAACGGTTCAGGGGGTTAGCGCAAGGAAATGTAACCCAAGAAGGCGGTAAGAGGCAGGAGCTATTTTACTTTGTCACAATGGAATATTGAACTTATTGGTCGGACAGTGAATGAAAAGTCATGGGGAGGTGATTGCTGTGCTTGCAGGGACAGTTGAGGCAAGGGTAGCAAAGTGGGCTGAGGAAGCACTTGCTTATTGGAAAGATTAACATTTAAATCATTGGATGATCTTATAATTTTATGTAGCTTGAGAGCGCCCATCTGGAGATGTTTTGGATGTGAATATAAATTTGTGGTATTAGGTCACTATGAGGTCCTGAAAATGGTTTGAATAGAGGGAGGTGGGATCTGCATGTTTAAGAATTCTTTGAAATTCCTCTGCCCGTTTCATGAAGCTTCTGCCCATCTGTCCAACTTGCTCAAATGAGTATTTACTCTCCTGTCTATCAAATGCAATTCAGTTTGTACACTTCTGATATGCAGAGTTTGCCTTGTGTGTTGACTAGGAATTTGGTGGGTGTTGGAGGTGTGCAAAAACTTACTTTTTGCTACTAGCTCAGGAGAATGTTTGAGAGTGCATGAGAGATATTACCAAATAATGGGAATAAACACCATCTGAAAGATATCAATTTTTTGGGTCCGTAGATAATCTTTTGGCGGCTCTTTTATTTTAACTATCCTTATTATTTACTTGGCCAAACTCATTTGGTCTCCACTGTTGGTAGCAATGTATTTGATAATTCCAAGCTCTGTGTAAAAGTTGTTAGATGAAAGGGGCATAGAAGGCAATGGATCATAGAGTAAGAGCGGCATGATTATGAGAAAAATTATGAATGGAATCACTAGCGATAATATGATCATTAGAGTTTGTATCCTGTAGGTACCAAATTCATGTTTTTGGTCTATTATTGAAATTGACAGGTCTAGGAAGTGAATAGTGCCATCAAGAAAGGAATCATCATCCACCAAATAATTGCTTGCCAAGGTCATCATGCCCTTCTATGTGGCAAACCATGGAATATCCTCCTGTTTTCTGTTCCTATTTTGTATATGTAACCCAACCAAATGCATTAATCTTTGTTGGAATGAAATGATGAAGAACATAATAACATTATTAACAAATTTTGTCTGTTGAATTGTACATTTCTTATTTTTTTCAAAATGGAGAGATTGCTTATTTGAATATCTCATCAAAGAGGCATTTTTACAACTCTGGCAAATGCAGGAGTCATTAAACTATTGTATGTATCGAAGTCTTATGTTTTCACTATGCAAGTTTGCCCTCCTACGATATAGGGAAGTGCTAAATGCTTGTCGTGCTGAAAAGAAAGCAACAAAAGCCATTGAAAGTAAAAAGAGAAAGTAAACAGAAAAAAGTGAAGGAGTTAATCACAAAACTGCAAAAGATTTTGAAAACATAAGAAAAGAAGCAAACCTGTGTGCCAAGATAGAAGCCATTCGATGGGCTTAATTTAATCTTCTTGCTCTTTTATAAATCAATTTCTCATTATGAGGTTGTTGTTCTGTTGTTCATAATTAAAAAATAATAGTGCTAACACAAGGATGTCCTGACTAATAAACTACCATTTAATATCCAATCAAAATTTTGACTCATGTTAATGCATCATTGTTTAATTATTATTTGGTCACTTTTAGGTTCAATAATTAATAGACAGAATTAGGTTGCTGCTAATCACATCCTACTCAATATTTATGCTTCCCTTCTCAATCTCTCGATCATAATATCCATTTAGCCATTTCTTTATAAATGTTTTCCTGATACCTTTTCCTTGGTTGTTCTCTATTTCTCCTTGCTGCTAGCCAGTGGTGGATCCAGATAATTGTTGATGGGGGCATACATTTTAGAATGTGTATGTAAACTTAACTCCATTGTATTGCCTCCTATTATTTTTATTCTTGCAATGCAAGAGTTACAGAAATACTATGTGGGTATAGGCACTAGTATAATCATTCAAAAATCTTAATGACTGCACTAAGTAAAAAGAAGGTGTTAAAATTTAAAAAAATTAATTTTTGAGCCAGATAAAAGGGAGAGAGGGGTATGTGCCCCATTTTCCCACCTCCCTCCTC
>LYUA01001842.1:21833-35778 GCA_002093875.1 Calopteryx splendens | reverse complement strand
ACCCTTGGGTTAGGAGGCGAGCACATGCCCACCAAGCTAACCCGGCCGGCTTACATAGCTCTTGCGATCACTTATTTTCCCCGATTTGGGAGGGACGGAAACACTTATACATCAATGACTATTTCTTTAATGGTAATCTACCGGTTAAGGTACGTCTCTGATGGACACACCCCTACATTAAACCTTAAGACAACAAAAATTAATCCACGAAAAAAAAACTTTTGATTGATACATATTTTGATTAAAATTGTACAAAACCATGGTTGATTACTGTTTTTCTTCGTCAGTGTAAACCTCCATTTCCCACAATTTATTCATGGAATATAATGTCGGAAAATTTTCAAAAAGGAGTTATTTCTACTAATTAAATAAAACCACTATATTATACCATTAACCCACAAGTAGGAACCACATCTAACAGCCCACATAATTCCGCTTCAAATTATTGTGGCGTCCTATTTACCAGTGCATTTACTTACCATTAAATCATAATTTATTATTATTACTTATTATCAAATCAATCTCTTAAAGCCGGTTGGTCGCAGTTATCAAATTCAAGAATCAGTATTTTAAAACACTGAAAGTTTCTCGCAAAACGAAAACTAAATTTCACTGACATTTTCAAATTTGGCACAAATTTTTACAATAAAATACAGACCCTCTTCGTAATTTTAATGAAATTTTCCCTGTAATTAGGAGATGTATGACATTACTGAGAGGCATATATGAATTTTGCGGCGACTTTTTTTTGGTGAACGGTGATTTTTTTTGGACTCGAAACTTGTGGAAGAGAAACCTAGGGCACATATTGGTGGGGGTTGACAACTTCTCGTGGATTGATCATAGAGAGGTTTCTGACAAATATAATACAGTATTACCACTACTCTACATGTGATTTGGAAAGCTTTCTATTATATTTATAAGCTCACCGTTGGCCGTCATAAACATTTACCAGATCGTAAGAAATGTATGTAGACGAAAGTCGGAATTAATTGCGAGTGCATTATACCGTGCAATTATCGTAATAGAGTCGCGTAACCACATGCGTGTGAAGACGCACAGTACCTGCTCAAAAATCCTACTTTATTTCTTATGACAAAGCCTGATAATTACACTGAGGTTGAGTAAGATGCCCTTAACAGCGATATACTACAACTATACAGCGAGCAGAAGTTGAGGAAATTTGAATATGCATTAACCTCAACGAAATAGGCCGGACAAACAGTACCTAACAAGGCAACAACAAGCATCTCCAATCCAAAACACTATCGAGAGGTGCGCATACAATCAATATTTGAAAAACTGAATACAATCAACTTTCACTATTAACCTATATAGGACCGGGTACCAATGAACCTACACGAGTAGTAAAACCCGGATGCTTTTCCTTTCCTTCCGATTCGAAAAAAAATTATCAACAACCACTTGCCAACGAACCAGTCAAATATAGCCCATATTAAGACTCTAATAAGGAGTCCACAAAGAACAACAATAAAACATTAACTATGATTCAATTTTAAATCCATAAACGGACACGTTCTGTCGCCGAAAAGAGGAGGGACAGTGACGTCACTACAAAGGAGGTACACTTCGGAAACTCCCCTCGTAAAAAGAAATTCCGCCTTTGTTATAAATGGCGAAATTTATGACAACAACAAGAAGTGAAATAATTTCACTGCTTAAAAACATTTTAACCATTTCGCAGTCACGTCCACCTTATTTACAGTATTGCGGGTAAATTACCACCGCAATGTGCTGAATGATGCTATATCAGCACAAAGCGGAATAATTTTCCAAAATATATATTTAAGATGAGCAAAAGCAAATAAGGAACACACTCGTAAAAATGGCAAATAAGTAACGCCCGTGCACAAAAAGTGACGAATACCCATCAGATACGACCCCATCCTATATGACCAAAGACTCATTTATTGTTCCAAATTAATAAAAAAAACATAAAACTTACCCAAAATAGAAGGTTGATTATGATCACAAGGAACTTGAGAACGGAGTAACACCCTGTCAAAGCCATTTTTGAAGAAATTGACAAACTTGTCCTGGACAGTCACCACACACTGACTTACGACGCTACTCGCTCAAACAACAAACAGAACTGCGCTACGAATACCAAGCCTCCCTCAGATGGCAGCAGTGCATGGCATATGTTGAGTCACCGGACGCGGGATGACCTCACATATTCAAAAGAACCTAAGGGTAACAGTAGTAGTAATATTTTTTGTGTTCAGTTGGACGAAATACATGATCTGGAACTCGTCAAATTGGTTTTCACAAATAAAAGATGAAGTATATAATACAAAAATATATTTATAAAGATGATCGTACATGTGCGCCAAACTGTTATGAATAGAACCTTACAAAAACGTAGTCGATCAGAAAAATATTCGCTGTTAAAAAAGCTGTACAAGCTCTTAAAATATGTATTATTCAATTGGCATATTGTACATCTTTCAACCTTGACTGGATGGAAAGGCTGGTATGTTCTAATGACGCCTTGAGCAGTGGTGGCTGGAGCATTGAATATTGTACCTGATATGGCCAAGCGTGCCAGATAAATCGAACGGTAGGAGCCAAAAAAAGATAGTCCATGCAGCATCTGCTCTTAATGAAAAGACTGCAAAGACGTGTGGCGACAATATAAGTGATTTGTCACCTTAAAAAAAACCCTGGGGGAAGGCAATCGGAAATTCTCTAAACTATTTTTCCCAAGCAAATATGATGGACACAAATACGAAAATGAGTCCTGGAAATTATGGGATCCAGCCCAAAGGAGTACGTGTCATACCTTGCAGTGAAGGAGAAAAGTATGGAGTAGCAGTTATCCTTAGCAAAAATGTAAGAAGGGGAGAGGTAAATATAGAGTAGGTGAGTGAAATAATCTTATTAGAAGAGATTAAATAACAGCCAATGACCATGGTTCTTATTCAGGTTTACATGCTGAAAAGTAATCAAAGGGAAGGATAAGTAGACAGTGCATACAACTAACTAGAATAAATGATTGTGGGGAGTAATCCTAGGTTAATCACTTCCAGTGATGGAGGAATGGAACACACTTGTGTACGAAAGGAGAGATGGGAGTGAAGTAGGGAAGAATAGCTTACGGAGAAGGAAAGATCACAAAGAGAAAGCAATATAGTTTTACAGGAGGAATGGCTTAATTATAAATAATATGTGGTTTCAGTACCACAAAAAAACGTAGGAACACATGTAAAAAGCTAGAAGACAGGAAGATATGAGTTAGATAACATAATGGTGAGGCATAGATTTAGGAACAGCATCATCAATTAGTATTTTCCTGGAAGTGGATGCATATTCTGATCATAATTTAGTGCTCATGAAGTCTAGTATAAAATACAGGAGGATACATTAGGGCAGATGGATGAGAAAATCAAATGTTGCTACGTTCAAGTCCCTCAAAGGTAGCAATTGTTCCTAGGAGCTTGGAGCTCATTTTGGAAGCATTAAACAGTAAGAAACAAAAAGTAAGGATTATCAGAAAGGGGTTGAGAGAATTCTGGGAGCAGGGAAGGGAATGAGTACAGCAGAAGAAAGGTCAATATACCTACAGATAATTAAAGCTGCAAATGATACAAAAGAAATGCTAGAAGAGGAATGAGAACACTATGGATTACAGAATCAATTATTAGGAAGATATATGAGATAAAGGAATGGAAAAAAACACAGACTTAGGAAGAAGAAAGTACAAAGAGATAAAGTAGAAAGTAAAACAAAAACAAACTAAGAAAAACAAATGTGTTGGAATGGCCAGTGTGAGGGCATAAGGAGTTTAAAGAGACAGGATGAATTGGGCGCTCTGTAGAGAAAAGCAAAAGCAGTGTTAGGAAGGTATAAAGGAAAGTTCATGCACACTATTGGAGATACAGGAGAAAAGTATTTATCGATGAGATTGTATCTCTTGAAAGACCACAGGAGTGCAGAAAGAGGGAAATTTCTAATCATTGGGCAGATATGGGCACATGACTGTTACTGGGTGGACAACTTGATAATTCTAGGAGGAGACTCACCCTTCTGGTGAGGTTATAAAAAGACTGTGAAGAATAAGATAAATGAACACCCTTGGTTTTTCCAAAAATTTATTTTTCACTACCAACTGTCAAGTAGTCATCAGGTGTACTACAACAGAAAGTTGTCATAAAGCAAGTATATATACATATCCTGAAAATTTTAATTTGCTGCACCCAGCTCAAGATGGCTTCAGAGGGACAGAGAGACAATGACAGCTGCCTTCCATCTTGTCAAAGCCATATGCCAGTCCCTTAACAAGCAGGAACCGACTAAAGGCACCTTCAATTTGAGTAAGGCTTTTGATACAATTGACCATGGTATTTTACCCAATAAATTAATAAATATTGTAATCAATGGCAATGCTCATTCATGGATACTGTCATACCACTCAAACCGAAAAAAATTGTCCAGTACCAAGTCAAATCTAGGATGGGTACTCCTCTGAATCTGGAACACTTTTAGTGAATTGTGTTGTTCCTCAAGGTTCCATTTTGGGACCTCTGTTGTTCCTACTTTTTATGATCTTCCCCTCTCTTTGCCTGATAGTAACATAGTTTTATATGCTGATGACACTACTTCTTTAAATTCTGAAAGGGCTCAAGATGAGCTTCCCAGCAGCACAAATCATACTTTGAACAATGTCAAAGTGGTGTCAAATTAACAACTTGATTTGAATAACAATAAATCCTGCTTTATGCTGTTTCATTTGGAAAATATTAACTCCTCCAGCTACCTTCTTGCTAAGAATCGTCAACAAGATTATTCAACTCTACTCTTCTACAAAATTTCTGTGCCTTCACCTTAGTGACGATCTTGACTGGTCTCTTCATGTCAACAAAATTATAAGTAAAATGTCGACAGGCATTTATATGATAAGAAAACTTATTTAGTTATTTAGAAATAGAACTTATTTAGAAAACCATAGTTAAAGTATTTACCAAATCACCTGGGAGATCAATTTTTAAGTCATTAAATATATTTCCTCTACCTTGTCTATATATTACAATGCTGAACTTTCATGAAAAATAATCCTTCTCAGCCAAAATAAATATTTTTCAGACACCCACTAATAGCTACTAGCTTCTGTTTTATTGAAGTCCTGTATCATTTACGTTCTGAATGTTTGTTCTGCATTCTGTATCTGTTCTATATATGTTCAAACTGAAGAGTTCCCCATGTCACCTCTGACCAATTGAACGACAAAAAAATTATTATTATTTCATATGTGAGGAGGGGTGGGGCGGGTTGAGGGTGAGGCATACATGTATTGGGTATCAAGGGTGGGGGTAGGGAATGTCTTGGGATTGGGGGGGGGTGGTTAGGCAAGGGAAGAGTTGAGTGTCTCGTGATGCATTATGTCGTCAGGATGAGTGGGTAGTCCGGAAGGTATAGGAGGGGTGATCGGGAGGCATACAGCATATCATTAATAATTTCACCCTTCAAACCAACAGTCATTAGGATCTCTAATTGTCCGAGAGCATCCAGGTGGAGTCCCTTTCTTTCTACATGCAGGATTCTAGGGATAAAGTCACTCACTTGTCTTTTTCTAATAGATATTTAGTGATTTTTGGAAGTTTTGTTTGAATTTTTTAAACAAATCTTGTTCTTTTATCCTCTGTAGGAATTTCCGTACTGAATGGCCGATATGTATGTCCGAGCATTCACACTCAAATTGGTGCACTGCTATTTTCTATTATTGAGATTTTATCCTTAGCATTACATAAAAGATTTTTCAGGCTGCCTTTGTTGTAGAATGCTGGTCCTATTCCATCTTTTGGTTAGAATTCCGTGGCTGTGCGTGATAACTGACTGAGGTTATGCATCCTCTTCCACTTTGCAGACATATCACTTTCAGAGGAGGAACTACTGAAGATAGAGTTTGTGGCTATCTAATTTAGTTTTTTCCGTTACAATTTATCGATTAGCTGTGAGGGGTATCCATTACTCATCGCGTGTGTTCAATTGTTGCAGTTCTTTTTGAGTGTTTTTATAAGACATGGGTATATTTACTAGACATTGAATCATGGAGCGGAAGGCAGCAGATTTTCGAGAAAAGTGATGTCTTGACTCGGCGTGAATTACTTGGTCTGTACATGTGTCTTTCCTGAAAATCGAAAATTCAAGTTTTTTGATTGTTTTTGCAAATAGTGATGACTCAAAAGTTAAGAGAAGCTTCCCTTTCCTTTAGTGACGTTAATATTTTTGCTTATTGAGTCAAAAAAATTCATATAATTGTCTAGTTGTCTCTCTGAGCTGAACCACGCACGAAAGATGTCATCAATACCAACAAAAGATGTTTTTAACCAAAGCATCTGAGGAGGCAAATAGATCACTTTACACACCGCCTACACTGTGGACAGATAAAAGGATGCTGATTGTCTGGGTAGTGACTGAAGGGGACATGGGGGTGTACTGCACTAAGGGTTGTTAATTATTATTCAAAATTAAACAGATTTTGAGCAAATGTGTCTGCTCATTTTCCTGGCCAATGCTTCCCACGGGGAAGACATTCATTGTCACCAATATTCCCTTCAAAGATGGGTGTGATATGACATTCTGTAATCACACTGGTAGTGTGACACCATACATTTTTCAGTAAAAATTCAGCTCGAGATATTCCAGTGTGAAATGATAAAAAATTAGAATCAAAATTACAGACATATGCCACACCAGTGCCAAGTAGAAATGCCAAGAAGAAGTAAACATTTATGTCATTATCCATCAGACCAAAGACAGGATTTGTGTCACAACATTGTTATTTCAGTCAGATGCATTTACAAATTTCAATCAAAGTTTTCTCGGGACATACCTATTATGCCTACTTCTGAATCATTCTCATTTGTGAAAAGGAAAATATTTGTATAGGGCTGACCACCATTTCAGGTATGGAGAATTTCGAGCAATATCTAGGGAATTGAGTTGACAGGACTTCTTGAGTCAGTGTGACACCTTCAGTGAGTGTGTGTGTGAAACTGTTTAACATGTTAACCACATTACTATGATAATGGCATAAAATTAATAATTTTTTCTATGTTAAAAGGAGGTGGGGTCCATCAGGCGCATTACCACCAAGATACTGCTGACCCTTGAATAGCTATGGCTCATATGAATAGTACTACTAATTCATGTGTTTGTGTTCAATGGATTTGTGTTTCTACACACTCTTTGATAAGATGCATTTTTATAGTAATTCACAGAAGCATTAAAAGGAGGGTTTAATGAAATACTGGAATTGATTCAACACCACTTTGTAAGAGCAATTCATAGCCATTCTGAAGTTCATTAACCCCTCAAGTGTTTGTGACACAGCATATGCGTCCACACAATTCCATGCCTCTTGTGCGACTTTAATCTAAAGTATTTAAATCACTCAGGGTGCTTTATTTCGCGCACATCAAAGATTTTGTCCATAAATTAATCTAAATATTTTTGGCATTGTAATCACTGTTCAAAAAATTTACTAAAAATTATTTTTTATGCACAAAATGTTTTAAGTTTATTATCATAATTTCATACCGCCAAGCCGTTCATTTTTTCCTGTTTTCCATATCTGGTGTTTTGATCTGAGTGTGGTGCTGCTCAAAGCAGGGGTCTAAGCAGATAAGACAGTGTTCCTGGGCAGTTTTTACACCATTATCTTATTTATTTCCATTTTTCGTGCACACCACACACGTTCTTCTTCCAATATTAAAATTTTTGGTTTTTGGAATTTCTTGAATAAAATTCTGACTTGTCGTGTACATTCTGTCTGAGGGCTGTCCTTTGCACTTTTCTAAATTCTATCCATGATGCTTGCTATAATTTTTTTCACTAATTTCATTCTGGATCACTGATGACCTTTCTTTTTACCAGCCTTGCAAGATAGAATGTAAGAATTTAGCACAGCTGTATTTACCAAGTGGTTGAATAATTTTTTGTACCACACTTTTGTTTTTTCCTTTCCATCAAGAATTATTCTAACAGATGGTATCTCTTAAGTCTAAGCCTCCCATATATTTATTATACTCCATTACATACTTAGGTTATTTACAGATTCTAACCCACACTTTCATTTGGTATGAATGTTTAGTACTGAGCACTGAGACATCTGAGTGGCTTTTTTTAAATTTATTGGTATACCCTTTTGTGCGATTTTAACTGTTTCAACAGCATCTGTTGCTTCTGAACTAATCTCTGGAAAAGATCGGAACTACGATAAAAATTGTCCAGATAAACACATCTGCCCGAGTCTAATAGTTTCTCACATAATCTTAGAACAGGTTTTCTTGAGAAAATATGTGTCAATTGTGATTTCACAGCCTAATATGAACT
This sequence comes from Calopteryx splendens, assembly GCA_002093875.1. Lineage (NCBI taxonomy): Eukaryota > Metazoa > Arthropoda > Insecta > Odonata > Calopterygidae > Calopteryx > Calopteryx splendens. Next base: position 27,423 of record LYUA01001842.1, on the reverse strand, counting down.
TTAAATGATAAAATTCCATGAATACCCAGTGGAGTCAAAAAGTTCAAATATTTTTATCCCAAACTGAGAAGCTTTCATCGGAATATACTCTTTCCACAATAACAAAATTCACCGAAACAGACTTCCTTACCCAGTATATACACTTTCTGGAATTTATTTTTCAAATATTCCCTAATTGGCAGAATTTCATAGTTTCGGATCCCTCTTCATCAATTCCTCATTGGTGTTATCCACAAAATGGAGAAATTTAGTCAGCAATGAAAACCTTTCCTTGCTCATTACATTTGGAAAAAATGGTGCTTCTAATATATGTTTTCTACTAAAATACATTCGAAGATTTGGTTTATGAATTATTTTTATTAACATAAGCAAATATAGGAGTACCCTAATTTCCCTCAGAGTTGCAGGAATCCAATTTTTAAAGCATGATTTTTTGTGTCAAGATTTTTTCCTTCTCATGAGCTAGGAACTTCAGCGTAGTAGTTTGTTTCAGTCACAATTATTGTAATTAGATCACCATCGAAATATAATTCAAAATATCCCAGGGAATAATTGGGACAATGAACAGGAACTATTTGTTTCCCAACTATATCACACGCAAAAGGCAAAGGAGAATTAGCACTGTTAATTTCTTTCCAAATATTCTCTTGAATATTCACAATCAATTGAGAAGGTTCTTCCTCTTCAGAACTGGAATCCAGAGTGTATCCAATTGAATCCTGAANNNNTTCTTCCTCTTCAGAACTGGAATCCAGAGTGTATCCAATTGAATCCTGAACTTACTACACTATTTTCTTCTAGAACATCTAGCACTTGCTCGTCAGACAACTCACAAGAGATAGAAGTCATGGTCAAATAAATAGGGGTTCATCCCAGGCCAAAAATAATACTAAGCCAACTATGCAAACGTAGGCATCAGGAAACCTCGACCCTCATCATCAAGTATCGTAAATATGGTACCAGATGCTGGCAGGTGTTTGAAGTTCCATGAAGCATTGAGTGACCTTGCCTGGGTAAACCATGCCTTTGCAATCTTTCCATGACAAAATAGAAAAGAAATGCTGACTCAAAAAAGCAATTAGCAAAACACCACTGATGAACGCATTCAGCATCACCTCACACATATCAGCTCTCAAGAAGCACATAAATCAGATCGTGAATAGAAATAATTCATTCAAATGCAGACATCAGATGCTTTTCCATGACTGAACCTTTCATTTATCAGTCATGAGTTAGGAGAAAAAAATTTTAGAAACGTAAACATAAATGCAGGGAACAAGGAAGTCCAGACGAAGGGAGGCAGCATTATCTCACATATATACTCACTGGAAGTACATATATTAGAGTGATAAGAATTCCCAAAGAAAAATCTGGACTCACAGAGCATCGCACGTGCCTAAGGCATGGATTTGGACAGACGGGCAGATGTTGCATCACACATGCTGAGGGAATAAATGCCTCCATTTAAAGTTGCGCTTGAGGGCTTACAGTCCACCCAGACATTGCATCTTGCACTGAATGCCTTTATGAGCATGGAAAATTAATTTAGTTCTTACATCTCGCAAATCGGATAACTTGAACAGATACGGTAATTTTTTATTTTTGGCATTTATCGAGGTGACAGGTTAAGAAGCCCCCTTATATCCATATCCCTCCTTCCACTACCACTGAAGTCATGTGGAAGGGGATATAGGTGCAGTGTCCTGTGAAAGAGAAAGCATAAGATCACTAATTTGATTCACATGGATTATGCTAAACTTTTTTTTCAGTCCCGAAGTACTTGGTGTTGCACTAGGCACAGCACGGATATACAGCAAGACATAGGGATGGAGTTCCCTTTGGGCAAATGTGTTGCAATCAACCTGCCAAAAGGAAAAATTCCATGGCAATAAAATAATAAAATCAGTCAATTCTCACACTTCATTTATTTTAAAACCAACCATGGTTTTAACAGTGTCTTTACCAAGGACAAATATCCATGATATGCCAATGTGTTTAAAACAGGGTCAGTTTTTAATTAAAGTCTGAAAATTGACCATTTTTACTTTATTACAATGTTAATCACAAATTTTCAACAAGTGGTCCCTTAGACAACATTCTATACAGGATATCAGGCTCAACACAGCCAGCCATACTCTTGTCAGAAATAATTGGAACGTTAGCCAATTTATCAAAAACGTTTTGCCAAAACTAAACTCTTTCAAATCAAATAAACCTTTGGGCTAATTACTATGGTGGTGTAAACTTTTTCAACCTATATAACTTTGAGTTGTTTGTGACTAAAATGCTTCAGGTTTACACTTTATCCTAAATGTAAAAAAATGTGTAGAAAAAATAGTACTACCACAGCAAAGCCATCTGCAAGTTCTTGAAATAATTTGTACAGCAATTAAATATGAACTTGCTTTAATTTTACCAACAGGAGGAGGCAATTTTTTTCAAATATGTACTTCATAAATCTGAAGTTCAAGGGTTAAATATAGGCATATATCTTTCACATACCTTCCTAACATGGCTTATCAATGTGTACAATAAAAATTTAAGTGAAAATTAAAACACAAAATGATGTATTTGCATACCCAATTAGGATAAAAAAAAGGATTTATTCAATTCAGATATGTACAAATTTTGCAAAGCAGCGTAGTGACTACATTCTGCTAGGAATATATCATTATATTATTACACCACATTCATACACGGGAAGCCTGAAATAATATAAGAATACATTAGGATAAATATAACATTAACAATGTTACAGAAGGCAGTCTAATGTTAGTGAGAATCTTAAAAAAGATGTTAAATTTTACAGTTTTTTGCATAATGGATACCAATTTTATACTGAATAAATGCCATTAGGAGATACTTCCAGCCAACTTTCTAATATATATATATATATATATTTATATATATACCAAATCAATCTTTATACTTCAAGTGAAATGTTTTGCCTTTCACATCCAGGCACCTGAAAATACAGAATACCCAAGGAAAGACCAAATTATTGTCTTGGAAAGTGACTTGGCATACTTTCTGATTCTTTCTCTGGCTGAAATTCTAGTGCTTCACTAACTGATCAAATTAGCTCTAACATGTTTAGATTTTGTGAACATAATTTGATAATTACATGTAATAAGAAATAATCACTCTAACAAATAGATATGATGGATCACTTACACAAATGATAAAAGACATTATCAGGAAGCAGTGCACTCAGGGCAAAAACAGGCATAGGCCAAAACTGACATTTTTGTATAAAAAAATGCTTCATGAAAATGAAAAAAAAATAATAATTCCAGTTTATGGGACAACAGAGAACTAATTAATTTCAAACCAAGATATAAATTACAATACATTAGCAAAAATCGCAATTATACCTCACACCTTGAAATAGTAATCAGCTTTCTGAAGGGCGGAAAGTAAAAATGAAAGTAACAACATAGTGATGGTATTTACTCAGGCAATGAAATGCAAGAATAAAAACAATTCTGTCACTAGCCCTCTACCTGGCAGAACTATCATCAGCCTTCTTATCACCATGATCCTGTGACTCAGTCACATTTTCAATCTTATCCTCTTCATCCCCAGCAACACCCTCATCTCCTTTCTTCTTACTCGATTCAGGGATCCACATGCCTGAGTCAACACATCGCTTCATGTGATAGCAGGCTTCCTCCTCGGGCATCTTTGCTATCACTTCCTGCAGCATACCTATGTTTTCTGTCTCAAAGCATTCCTTCATTTCCTATAATATTAGGCAGAAAAATGGGATGACATCAAAAGCAGTACAGCAAAAATGTCAGAAACTAGAAAATAAAAAGTTGAGTGGGAAAAATTCCCCTTTGTAGCATAAGCGTAACTTATGTTTTTTGCAATGATAAATCAGGTAAAGGTAGATTGTGTGAATTATGGACTGGGAATTGATTTTCCATTCATTTTATGGATGCAATTATTACACAACAGAATGAAGAAATTATGTCATCACCAACACTGCGCCACCAATTGAAGAAACGTATTGCTTCATTTCTCCATCTTCTGTGACCACCCATATTAACAGAGTTCAAATTTTGCACACTGAAATGTCTTTAACTACTGGGAATTTAAATGTTAATATTGTCGTGTATATCATATATTTTCTGGTGTGTTTTTTTGGGAGCTAATAAATATTTAACAGGATTCACATTTATTTTGTAGGCACAGCTTAAAATGTGGACATTTTTTGCACTACATTCGAGAGAGCTCAGTGACGAAATCCCGAATCACAAGACTTAATTGCCATCGGGGTCATGTGCCGAGGAGACAACCAAACATCCAATCCTCTCCCTTTGAGCAAACACCAATCCACCAATTTTCCCCCACTTCCTCTCGAATCATCTACCCTTCGGAACCAGGAAAATGGTTTATAAGGTGCAGGTTACCAACCAAGAACACACCCATTCACATCCCTGGCTAGCTGGCACTGTGTGAGACTATTCCTATTCCTGGCTTAGCCGGGTCTATGCAAACTCTGGGCGTCATACCCTTCCCGATTTGACTCCGAGTGTCCAAATAAATCTTGTCTTTCAAGTAAATGTATCTCTTGGCCAACCTAGAATGCTATTATTAACCCTTACATCATGATGCCACCTGTTTCAATTTAGAAACAAAGTTATTTTGTTTTAATTTGTTTGAGTGGCAAAAAACTATCAGTTGATTGAATTACAGTGCCGCATCAAAAACAGCCACCCAATGTCAAAACGAAGCCCAGACAAATAAGAAATCAAGATTTGGATAAGCGAAAAACTGAATGTAACTGTGAGTTTTTTAATAGCCGGCTTTGCACTTACAGGAGGCAAGGTCTCAAAAACTTCAACTGGATCAAGCCCACCTGGCCCGAGCCTCTTCTTTCTCTCCTCCTCTTCAGCCTCCTTCATGGCCTCCTCAATTTTCTCACGTGCCCGCTTACGTATCCTTTCCTTAAAGCTTTGCAACTCTACCCTAAAGCTTTCCTGATACTCTGGGTCAGCCACTTGAATTCTGTAAGAACAACATTTAGGGATCCATAAAATTTAAAGAAATCATGACACGTGCTGTGGATATCAGTGAAAACACCTGAAATTCAATGATCATATAAGGACACTTATTTAAACTAATCTGACATAACTAACTGGATATATTTACATCTTAATAGAACCTCCTCAAGATTTATATTATTTTAAAATTAGATACTACACCATTTCTTTCATGGCCTAATTGTACATTATCAGGCCATTAAATTGCTTAGTCTTAAATGTTGAAAAAATCAATTTTTTTCCGTTTTATTATTCATCCTCAAGGAGAGTACAAAGTAAAATTGATAAACACACAATTAAAGAGAATTTAAATAGCACTGAGGGCCACGGTAGTCCATTGGGTCAAGCCTTGAGGTACCAACTGGAGGGCCCGGGTTCCATTCTGGGTGATGCCTCTTGGCACCCTCAGCTTCAACTAAGCTGTGTACCATTTTTTGGGTACCCGGTCATCCTGGGAAATCACGAGTGGTACAGGGAAAGGAACTGACCCTCCTACCCTGATGTGTGAATTTCACACACCATTGGGCTTAGTACTGGGTGAG